>PVKB01006067.1:0-75351 GCA_004027205.1 Ctenodactylus gundi | reverse complement strand
TAATAAATTCGCTAATGATGCACCTTAAGGACCTAGAGAAACAAGAACAACTTAACCCAAAAGGCAGAAGAAAAGAAGAAATTATAAAGATCAGATCTGAAATAAATGAGATTGAAATTAAAAAGACAATAAAAAAGATTAATGAATTAAAGAGCTGATTCTTTGAAAGAATTAACAAAATTGACAGACCTCTTGCTAATCTCATCAAGAAAATAAAAGAAAAGGCACAGATCAGCTCTTAGAAATCAAAAGGTTGAAATCACAACAGACTCTGCAGAAATTCAGAATATTATAAGAAATTACTTTGAATACCTATATTCTAACAAATTTGAGAACTGGGAAGAAATGGATGACTTCCTAGATACATATAAAATACCAAAATTAAATGAGGAAGATATAAAAATCTTAAAGAACCCCATCATGCACACAGAAATTGAAGCAGTAATAAAAGCTCTACCTCCAAATAAAAGTCCAGGCCCAGACGGATTCACAGCAGAATTTTTTCAGTACTTTAGGGAAGAACTAACTCCAATCCTCCTCAAATTATTTCATAAAGTAGAAAGTGAAGGAATACTACCAAATTCATTTCTTGAGGCTAGCATCACACTAGTCCCAAAACCAGACAAAGACTAAACCAGGCAGAAAAATTATAGACCAATATCCTTCATGAATATAGATGCAGAAATTCTCAAGAAGATCCTGGCAAACAGAATCCAACAAGTAAACAGAAAGATCATACACCATGATCAAGTGGGCTTCCTGCCTGAAATGTAAGGCTGGTTCAACATACATCAATCAATGTAATACACCATATCAAAAAAGTAAAAACAAAAACCACATAATCATTTCTATTGATGCAGAAAAAGCCTTTGACAAAATCCAGCACCCCTTCATGATAAAATCACTTAGAAAAATAGGTATAGAAGGGCCCTACCTAAAACTCATAGAGGCCATATATGCTAAGCCTACTGCAAATATCACAGTAAATGGAGAAAATTTGAAATCATTCTCTCTCAAATCAGGAACAAGACAAGGCTGCCCACTCTCACCACTCTTATTCAACATAGTCCTTGAAACACTTGCCATAGCAATCAGACAAGAAAATGAAATACAGGGAATCTGCATTAGAAAGGAAGACGTCAAACTTTTCTTATTTGCAGATGATATGATTATCTACATAGAAGATCCCAAAAACTCCACTACGAAACTTCTGGAAATGATTAAAAAAAATTTAGCCAAGTCACAGCTACAAAATTAATACTAAAAAATGAATAGATT
The DNA here is from genome assembly GCA_004027205.1 of Ctenodactylus gundi. Taxonomy (NCBI): domain Eukaryota; kingdom Metazoa; phylum Chordata; class Mammalia; order Rodentia; family Ctenodactylidae; genus Ctenodactylus; species Ctenodactylus gundi. Next base: position 74,073 of record PVKB01006067.1, on the reverse strand, counting down.
TTCTCTACACTAACAATGAACTTACAGGGCAAGACCTCAGAAAAACAATTCCATTCTCAATAGCTCAGCAAAAAATTACATACCTAGGAATATACCTAACCAAGGAGGTGAAGGACCTATACAAGGAAAATTGCATTACATTGAAGAAAGAAGTTTATAGGAGACATCAGAAAATGGAAAGGCATCCCCTGCTCTTGGATAGGCAAAATAAATATAGTCAAAATGACTATACTACCTAAACTGATATATAGATTCAATGCAATTCCTATCAAAATACCTACAAGTTTCTTCAAAGAACTTGAAACAACAACTCTTAAATTCATATGGAACCATAAGAGACCAAGAATAGCTAAGCAATCCCGAGCAACAAGACCAAGGCAGGAGGCATTACAGTTCCAGACATCAGGCTGTACTATAAAGCAATAGTTGTAAAAACAATTTGGTACTGGCACAAAAATAGACAGATAGACCAGTGGAACAGAACTGAAGATGCAGAGATGAACGCAAATACTCTCAATCACTTAATCTTCGACAAAGGGGCCAAATGCATACAATAAAAAAGGACAGCCTGTTCAACAAATTGTGCTGGGAAAACTGGACATCCACGTGCAGAAGAATGAATCTAGTCACCCACCTATCACCATGCACCAAAATCAAATCAAAGTGGATCAAAGACCTAGACATTAAAAGCAAAACACTGAACCTTCTAGAAGACAAATTAGGCAACTATCTAAAAGACATAGGGGTAAGCAAAGACTTCCTTGACAAGACACCAAGAGCAAAAGAAATTATCCCCATTATTAACAAATGGGATTTGGTCAAATTAAAAAGCTTCTGCACAGCAAAGGAAACTATCAACATTGTAAAAAGAGAACCAACAGACTGGGAAAAATATTCACCATCAACATGTCAGATAGGAAGCTCATAACTAGAATATACAGGGAGCTGAAGAAAAGTAAACCAACCAAAATAAAGGATCCTATTGAAAAGTGGGCAACTGAAATGAAGAGGCAGTTCACTCACAAAGAAGTACAAGGGACCAATAGATACCTGAAAAGATGTTAAACATTTCTAGCCAGAAGAGAGATGCAAATCAAAACAATGCTAAGATATCATCTCACTCCAGAGAGAGTGACCTATATCAACAAGTCAAATAGTAATCAGTGCTGGCAAGGCTGTGGGGAGACAGGAACTCTCCTACACTGCTGGTGGGAATGTAAATTTGTACAACCATTTTGGAAAGCAGTATGGAGAGCTCTCAAAAGACTAGAAATAAATATTCCCTTCAATCCAGCAACACCTTTTCTGGGAATATATCCAAAAGAGACAAAAACAACACACAACAGAGATATATGTATACCCGTGTTTATAGCAGCACAACTAACAATAGCTAAAATATGGAAGCCACCAAAATACCCATCAACAGATCAGTGGATACACAAACTGTGGTTTTTATACACAATGGAATACTATGCATCTATAAAGTCCAGCAGCATGGAGGCTTTTACAGGCAAATGGAAGAAACTTGAGAACATCATGCTTAGCGAAGTGAGTCAGAAGCAGAAGGTAAAACATCGGATGGTCTCTCTGATATGAGAGACCCAGATCACAACTCTTATGGAACTTAAAATGAAAAACAAAGTGAAACAGGAGGGAGGGATGGAGGGAGGGTAGGGTTAGGGGAGGGATAAAAGGAGAGTGGGAAAGTCCTTGTCACCTTGACAAGATAATGTATGTGCACAAAATGCTCAACTACATTGTAAACCTTAAATTTTGTGCTTATCCGTATCAATAAAATGGGGAAGAAAAAAATCAACTTGAAGTCAGGCAAAACAGCTGAGTATATTATGTAATCAAAGTCTTTGGGAAGGTCCTGCTTCACAGATAGCTCAACTTAACCCACTTTAGCTGCTTCGTATCAACCTCCCTAACTGAAGGAAAGCCACCCTGTAAAGCTGAAGAGAATGAGCCATTTAAAGTATGGAGCTCTGGGCATAATATAGGCAATCCTAGAAGATCAACAGGAAATTTCATAAGACATCCTTTAGATGGCCACACCTGCCTTCTAAACTCCTTTTTATATTCTCAAATTCTTCTGAAAGACCCCACCCCTCAACTGGCACATGGTTCCTCTCTAGGAATTCATCCACTCTCACTGTCCCCCAACAGTACATTCTGATCCACATAAACCTTTACCATTATCTTTGCCCCCTGGCAAATTTTTCTCCCAGTCAGGACACAGGCTTACATTTGCCAGCCTGCATAACAACCCAGACAACCACTTCTCTTTTTATTGTCTCCATAGTTTTGCCTTTTCAACAATACCACATAGTTACACAGCACACAGACTTTTGATACCGCCATCTTTTCCTTAGCAATATGCACCTAAGTTTCCTTTATGTAGCGAATATTACTTAGATGTTCTTTCTACAACAAAGGATCAACTTTGCCCTGGTTGTGTGGCTCAGTCCCTAACATATGTGAGGCCCTAGGTTCTCTCCCCAGCACCACAAAAAGGAAAGTGGTAGAAGTGGCAGGAGGAGACACTTTCTACCATAAGATTATGAGAAATTATTCTTTTTCCACGTTTTATTAGTATATATATGCAATACACAATGGCTTCACTGAACTTGAGAATTTTGTGCACATATATATCACATCAACTTCATAATCCCTCCTCCCCCCCACCTTTTTATCCTTCTCCTCCCTCCCTCACTCCTCCTGACTCCCAGTAACCACCCATTTGACTCTACCATTTGTGTGCATTCTGGGTTTCTTATATTAAAGAAAGCACGTGATATTTGACCTTCTGATCTGACTCACTTCAGTAAGCATGATGGTCTCAAGTTGTGTCCATTTGCCTACAAATGAATCAAATCTATCGTATTTGGTATGTTAATTTGGTCTTTGTGTATATGAATTCAATTTTCTTTAAATTGACTGGTTTTTAAGCTAATTGCTTTCTTGGATCTACACAATAGAGCTATTATTCTTTAGAGGGAAGTCTAAGAGAACAATTATTTCTAAAAAACAACCAATATAAACAAAATTAAATCCATATAATCAAAGACCAAAATATATGCTAAACCTTAGTTGAACTAATAATTTACAACATTATTAAAAAGAAAACCAAAAAGACAAATAAGATAGAGCTATATTTTTCATTAAGATAATTCTCAAAACCAAAATGTTTCATAGTACATAGTACAGAGTACATAGTAGCCCCTTTGAAGTATGCTTGTCAAAAATATTAAACCTATATCATATCAAGGTCTTCAAGATTTAAAAATATAGAGAGAGGAAACATATTCGTATAAAATATGTAAAATTTGTACTATATATAATGTTTGGAACCATCCATGTTTATACAAAAACTATACAAGCCATCATGAAAATAACATCAAAGTTTGGAGAATAATTAATCTAGGAAGGAAGGAATGAGGAAGGAATTGGGGAGAGTTGTGTAAGAGGTATAACTGTGATGTTTATGTAATATTATGACTGTTAATATTTACATCTTAAACAGGGTGTTGACTGTTCCATCTATTATTCTTTGATATGCCTGAAATATCTGTTATTTTTTCAAAAACCCCAAGAAGTGAACTTAATAAACTCTACAGATGGCAGAGGGGCTATAAACTAAACACAAGTAAGCTTTTGTTTCTCCACTAATAATAATGACCTTAAATTTAGAAATGGTAGGATTCACATTAACATGAGGAAAGTAGTATCATAAGAACATTTGCCTTACCCAAGTCTGAGTGGTACACAACTAACTCCTGTCCTTTGGAAGGCTGAGGAAGAGGAGCAAGAGTTTGAGCCCTTCCCGGGCAACTCAGTAATAGGGAGACACTGTCTCAAAACAAAAAAAATAAAACTAAAACAGTTGGGGCTATATTTCAGTGCAGGGCCCCAAGACTCAACTTTTAGTACAAAAAAAAGTAAAAGGTAAAAGGTAAATAACTACTTGCCTCAAATAAGTACAAGTCCTCATGCTAGGCCTGAAAGGTTTTTTAACTATAGATTATACAGATTGGTCAAAAGATTCTTGAAGCCAATTTCTGAAGAATGCAAATGCCTGAGACTAGAAAATATCTGAAGTTTTAAAAAGTAAAAATTGATGTGATGGTGCACACCTGTATTTCTAACCCCTCAAAGGCAGAGGCAGAAGGAACAGCAGCTAGAGGCCAGCCTGCCTACATAGTCATCCTGACTTAAAAAACCAAAAGCCTGTATAACTAACAGCCTGAAACGCCTGATATGGACCTCTGAAAAATGTCCAGGATCAATTATTTAGGAGATCTTTCATGAGTAATTGTTATTAGACAGATAGTTAGATATTAGTGTGCATCCAAAGTAGCACACTTATATAAAAGAGAAAGAACTCAATGTACATATTTATAATCATTTGTTAGGTCTCCAACCCAAGGTGATCCTATAAGAGGAGTGATATAGTAAGTAATACATGGTGAACATTCCTTCAGGTAATTGGCCACCTGGCTAAGCAGTCCCAGAACAAGGCATGCAGCATTCCTGGCCGCCACAGCCTATGACCCAATGATAACCAGGAAAAGAAACATTTCTCCAAGACCTGTCTGCCTTGGGCTGGGATCTGGTTTAAATTCACAACTTATCTCTACTAAATTTCTTTCTAAGTTTCTTACTGTGTTAGTTACTTTTTCATTACTGTGACTCAATACCCAACATCCACAAATTTAGGGGAGGAAAGGTTTGCTTTAGCTCACGGTTTCAGAAGATTACAGTCCATTCAGGAGCAGCCTGCAGCAATAGAAGTACATGGCAGAGGCAGAGGTGGAGGCAGCTCCTCACAACATCGCAAACCGGAAGCCAAATCAAGGCAAGTTGAGACTAGTTCTCCATGGAAAGCAGGAAGCAGCTTATATATCCTTCCAGGTCTCATCCCAGTGATCTCAGCCCCTCCTGGATCCAGGTGTGGAAGGTGTGGCAAATCCCTACTACATGCCTGTACTCAAATTTACATGCCTGTAATCCACCCCTCCAGACTAGGCCCCAATCTCCCAACAGCACATGACTCCAAGACAATCTATAACATTCAACTACATGAGACTTTTGGGGGACATATTCAAATCCCAACCACAATATTTGCATAATTAAGGCCCCCTGGGGGAACATTGCCAGCATGGAAGGAAAAAGGAAAACATCTTTGAACTATCAACATTCCAAACTAAGCCCTAAAACCAATGTCAACTAACGTCACTATAGTTCTTTGAATCACAGGAGAAATTTTTATGTGCATAAAAATGTATGTAAACTCCCAGGCATTGCAGATGTCTTCATGGTACTTCTTACCTTCCCACTTGAAGATGAAATCTTCTGTATATCTATTATGTGATAAATTCTATCTATACTTCTATACAGACATATATGTGTCATCAGTGTATCATACATTCATCAAGGGCACAAGACCCAAGAAAAATGAGGATACAATTCCTCACGGCGACAGGATCTGGCTTCCCGGTGACATTGAAGTGAGTCAAGAACAAACAGTGTAATCAAATGTTTCTCAATTAAAATAGATTCTTAGAGTGGTTTAAAGAAAATCCTCCTATAAAGAGGAATTCTGGATAGTTGGTATAAAAAATGTGAGATAAAATAATCACAACTTTATAACCCTCGATGATTATAGCAAAGGTAAAAGGTGCAACTATCACTTGAAGTTTGGTCAATGTCAGTGTCAGAGAGTGAAATAAACACTGAAATCCTTGATTTGCTGCAAGAATAGATTGCACTACTATTATGACATGGACCTGGGGCATTCCCCAAAAGCCTCCCGTGTTTGGAAGATAATTCAAACATGGGGGTTAATCCATTGAGTTCCCAAGCTACGAAGGACTAGGAAGGCTCATTTGAGTCCCTTTACTAGCCAGAGACAGGGGCTGAAGATGATCTCCAGTTTTCTGGACTAATGACCAGATGTATGGAGTTGCCATTTGCTAAAGAAGGAGTCTCCAGCTAGGAAGTAGGTTAGTAGCAATTTCTGTAAAGGTTATTGAGTGGAGGGGCTGAAGGAATGGCTAAGAGGTTAAAGCACTTGCTAGATAGCAAGCTCTAAGGCAAGATCTAAGTATCCAAGTTCAATTCCCAGCACCACATAAACTAGGTGTGGTGGTGCACACCTGTAATCCCAGTACTCAGGAAGCTGAGACAGGAGGATTTTGGTGAGTCCAAGGCCAGCCTGGGATCCATAGCCTCGACCACAGAGTGAGACCCTGTCTCAAAAAAAAAAAAAAAAAGAGTTTATTGAACAGAAGCTATCTTAGTACTTCTCACTATATTATCCAAGAAGCTTCCGGTTTCCTTCTTAACACCCTTGTGACAAAATGATCATAAAGATCAGACCTCCAAAACAGCTCAGCAATTTTTCCAACATTAAAAGAAAAAACATTAGTCTAGTATGATGAGGCAAGCTTGTAATCCTAACACTCCGGGAGACTGAGGCAATTTCAAACTCAGCCTAGACAATTTGTAACTTAGCAATTTAGCAAGAACCTGTCTCAAAATAAAAAAGGGCTGGGGATGTAGCTTAGTGTGAAGGTCCTACGTTCAATCTCCAGTACTACAAGAAAAAAATTCTCCTCCAATAGCTTCATATAACTTCACACTTTCTGTGCATTTCCTTTGATGTTTTCTTTTCTTTAAGTATCAACTGACAAGACATGGCCTGCAACTACATAGCAAGTTCAGACGGAGAGCTTTCTGGGGATGGAGAGGTCTGTTGGGTGAGATTTAACCATCTTTAAAAGTCATTTCCCTCACTGTGCAAAAACTTTTATTTTGATGTACTCCCATTCGTTGATTCTTGATGCTGTTTCTCATGCAGGTGGAGTGCTGTTTTTGAAATCCTTTCCTGTGCTGTGTCTTCCAGTGTTTCACTTATCTCATTTGCCAGAAAGTTCTGTGTTTCTGTTTTTATATCTATCTCATTGTTCTATTTTATTTTATTTAAGTATAGGGCAAAAGATATGGATCTAGCTTCATGCTTCTACCTATAAAGAGCCAGTTTTCTAACACCATCTGTTGAAGATACTATCTTTTCTCCAGCGAGTGATTTTGGTTTCTTCGTCAAAAATCAGATAACTAAGGGTGCTTGGGTTTGTCTCTGTATTTTCAGTTCTGTTTCATCGATCTTATTCTCTGTTCTTGTACAAGTACAACGTAGATTTAAGTACTGCTTTGTAGTATATTTCAAAATCAGGAATTGCCATTCCCCAGCTTTCCCTTTGTTGCTTAGGATTGATTTAGCAATTATTGGTCTTTTCCTGTTCCATATAAATTTTGGAGCTCTTTTTTCTAGTTTGTGAAGGACACTGTTGGTGTTCTAATTTGTATTATGTTGAATCTGTATAACAATTTTTGGAAGTACGGCTATTTTGACAATACTAGGCTCTTCTTATCCAGGAACATGGGATGTCTTTTCATTTCCTAAAGTCCTCTTTAATCTCTTTCTTCAGGATTCTGTAGTTTTCTCTGTAGAGATCCTTCACTTCTTTAGTAAGGTTTACACCTAAATATTTTATTATTTTATCTTATTTTATTTTTTGATGCAGGGTATTACTGTCTAGTCCAGGATAATCCTGAACTGGCTACATAGTCCAGGACGGCCTCAGACTTACAGCAATCCTCCTGACTCAGCTTCTTGAATGCTGGTATTACCGACATTTGCCACCATGCCTGTCAAGTATTTAATTTCTTGGAGCTATTGTGAATAAAGTTGATTTCCGGATTTCTTTCTCATAGGGTTCATTGTTGGTGCATAGGAGTGCTATTGATTTCTGAGTGTTAATTTTATAACTTGCTACTTTACTGGATTTAATTACTAGTCCTAATAGACTGGTAGAGTGTTTTGGATCTTCAATGTAGAAGATCATGTCATCTGCAAAAAGGAATGTATTAACTTCTTCTTAACTGTTCCCTTTATTTCTTTCTCTTGCCTGATTACTCTGGCCAAACTTTCAAGTACTATATTGAACAGGAATAGTGACAGTAGATGTTCTTGTCTTGTTCAGATTTTAGGATAAATGCTTTCAGTTTTTCCCCATTTAGGATGATGTTGGCAGAGTTTGCCATAGGTGGCTTAGATCAGATTGAGGTAATGTCTTCTATTCTTATTTTCTTCAGAGTTCTTATCATGAATGGATGTTGAATTTTGATTATCCTTTCAAAGAACCAACTTTTTTTTCTTTTGTATTTTTCACTTTTAGTTTCTTTAATTTCTGCTCTGGTCTTCATAATTTCTCTCCTTACATTAGTTTTGAGGTTAGAATATTTTTATCTTTTTAGTGTCTTGAACTGCATTATTTGTTTGGCATTGCTCAGTTCTTTCATGTGTACTTTTGTAGCAATAAATTTGCCCCTTAATATCGCCTTCATCGTGTCACAAAGGCTGTGGTGTGATGTGCTTTCATTGTCATCTGCCTCTAAGAACTTTTTAATTTCTTTTCTAATTTCTTCTATGACCCAAGGTTTGTTCAGTAGGATATTATTCAAGCTACATGAGTTTGTGTAATATCTGTTGTTTTTATGGTTTATTTCCAACTTCATTCTGCTTTGATCAGAAATATACATGGAATTATTTCAATTTTTTGCATTTACTTATGTTTATGGCCTAGAGAATTGTCTATTTTGGAAGATGTTCCATGAGCTGCCACAAAGAACATGTGTATTCTGTTACTGTTGGGTGAAACACTCTGTAGACATCTGTTGTCTATTTTCCCCAGGTGCTCTTCAGATCTCCTTTTTGTTAATATTTTATCTAGTTGACCTGTCTACCTAAGAAGTTGAGTTCCCCACTGTAATTTTTTATATCTATTTGTTATTTTGTATCTAGTAACCTTTTAAAAAATAATGTTGGGTATGCATATTTATTATTGTTAGCTCCTCCTGTTGAAGTGTTTTTTTAATGAGGATAAAGTGACCTTGTGTGTCTCTTTTGACCAGTTTTGGCTAAAAGTCCACTTCAGCGGCAAAGAGGGTAGCCATGCCTGCATGTTTTCATTAACCTGTTGAATGAAATATGGTATTCCATCCTTAGACTGTCAGTCTGTATTTTTCTATATGAGCGAGGTGGGTCTCCTGCAAGCAACATATGATTGTGTCAGATTTTTCTAATCCAGTCTGACAATCTATGTCTTTTGCCTGGAAATTTGACACCACTAACCTTGAGAGTTATAATTGTCAAGAAAGTATGGAACACTGACATTGTCCCAAAATCTAAATGTTGATTATTTTTCTGATTTCCTATTTGTTTAAACATTACTTCTGTTGAATGTACACGTCTCTATTTTATTTGCTGTGTTTATCCTCCATATCTCTATCCAGCTGACCCTTAAGTGCTTTTTGTAATGGTGCCTTAACAGCAATATATTTTTCCAGCTTTTCTTTGTTATGAAAGGTCTTCATTTAATCATCAATTTTGAAGAATAAGGTCACAGATATAGGAGTGTTGGTTAACAGTTGTTGCCATTTAGTACTTTGAAGACTTCACACCAAACTCTTTCAGCTTTTAGAGTTTGTGTTCAGAGGTCTGCTGTTATTCTGATAGGTTTGCCTTGCTAAATTACTTGTTGTTTTTTTCCCTGACAGCTTTTAGAATTTTCTCTTTGTGTTGGATGTCTGTAACTTCTATTATGATGTGTCTTGGGGAGCTTCTGTTTTGGTCATATATGATTGGTGTATGATATGTCTCAGTCACCTGTAAGTCTGTTTCTTTTGCATATATTGGAAGTTTTCTAACATAATTTCGGTGAAAGCTTTTTTATATCTTTAGCTTGGATTTCTATTTTGTCCTGTAATTCTGTAATTCTGAGTTAATCTTCCTTGACCCATCTGGTATCCATTGGTAGGTATTTCCTTGTTGATATATTGTTATTAGAACATATTTAAAAGTTTGGTCTGTGGCTTCCATCCTGTTTTCTAATTCCAAAGTCCTGTCCTCATTTTGAGTCATTCTGTTTGCTGAAGTTTCCAATAAAATTTTCCTCTCCTGATGATCTGCCAATATCTTTTCATATTTTTTAATTTTTTAGCGAATTTTCATTCATTTTTTGAATTAACTTCTATAGTTCAGCTAATCTTGAGTTTGTTTTTTATCTAATTGGGTATTTTGCTATATCTATGTTTGAATTCTTCAGTTACATCTTTTTAAAATTCACTAACTATCCTGAAGAGATTATTGATTGGCTCTGTCATGCATTCCACCTATAACTTTAGCATTTCATTGTTCAACTCCATTTTTTGCTCCTCTGATGGCTTAAGGAGATTATTGTTTGAGCCCATCTTGTGCTGCTACCATAGCTTGGTTATTCTGTTTTCAACGTTCCGGAGTTTCTATGTTCATTCAGACTCCGTTGGTGAAGGAGGGGCTTTGGGGGCTTCTTCTTACCTTGCTTTCTCATCTCGTTGCTGCTTTTGCTGTGGCTTAAGCTGGGGTGGAACGCTTCAGTTGGTCGCTAGGGGGAATTGGTCCTTTCTCTTTTGTATTTAAGTCTTATCACAGTCCATATGTACTTGTGATTCCTTGCTGGACTCTTCCCCTTACTTATTCACCTGACCACTCATGGTTCCTATCCTTCACAGATCACTTGGCCTCTGCATCTGTTCTCTACCATGGCCCACAGGTTTGTACAGTCTGAGGAATTCTAACAGCCAGAAGCAAATTGGGTACACCAATTGCCAACTCTGCCTCTGTCTCTTCTGCCAACAGAGGCTCTTTCTAAGTTGTTGATGGCGGTCACTATTCTTCCTGGTCCATGGCATGGCCCATGAGCAGCTCCCATCCAAGACTTTGATAGCCCAAGTCTGTTCCCAACTGTGATCCGCTGGTTGTGTACCAATAAGAATTCTAAAAACCACTGTCTTGGTTACTTTTTCATTGCCGTAACTCAAAACCCAACATGTACAACTTAGGGAGGAGAGATTTATTGTAGCTTACATTTTCAGAAGGTCTCAGTCTTTTCATGTGCAGGTGGATATAAAATGGTGGAAGCAGATGGTGGGGCCACAGCTAGAGCTGGATCCACAGTTCCTATGGCAGAGATTCTTACAGCATGGTGGAAGAGAGAGAGAGAGAGACTGGGAGGAGGGGAAGAACCAGCACAGTCACCTCCAAGTCAAGCCCCAAGAACCCACCCTTTCCAGCCAGGTCCCACCTCCCAACCCGGCACAGTATCCATAGGAACATGGGGCTTTGGGAGGACACTCCAGATCCAAACCACAACAACCATGAATAGATTAGTCCACCTATTACCAACTCTGCCTCTGTCCCCTTAGTATTTGTGGAGTAAGAGGATCCCTTATCCAACAACAACAACAACAAAAAAAAATTCACCAGTTTTCTTTCCCCATTCATGCACCTATAGAGGTATCTGTACTTTAATATTTAATAACAAAATGCTCTTCTATGGCATCTATAGTTGTGTTAATTACAACTCATATATATTCTTTTGGAAAATGTTTATATATCATCTAGATTTTTATTTTATCCCTAGACTATTGAGTCCATTTGGATGTTGAACCTAAAGATCTTAGCCCAACTTTACAGGTTCAACTCTCAATATCAGTTCTTCAGCTAGTCCTTTATCAGGCCCTGGCAAGCTGCCAATTCCAGTTTAAATTATGAACCAGGCTGGAATTTTGTTGTTTTGTATTATTGGTTAGAGAGTCAGTCCCTTCAGAGCCTAGCTTGATGGGAAAGGTGGCCCAAGCCTGACGTGAAAGATGAGAAGCCACTGGACAAAGCCCAGATCACTTCTAAATTCCACCTCCTCCAGCCCATCTTCAACAGGACCCTCACCAAAAGTATTTTGTAAATCCTCATGCCTACTTTTAAAAACTACAAATTATGAGCTTGGCATTCAGGAATATTTCATTGTTTTCTGATTATTTAAAATAAACATTTCAGATATATTCCCTAGTGGAAAAATAAGGTTGTAATCTGTCTTGAAACTTTCAAAAATGACTTTGTGACCAACAGATTAATCTTGTTCTGTAACTATCCCAGAGCCTAAAATTATAATCTGTGAGTACACACTGCAAAAAGTTATTTCTGTATATTGAAAAGAAATCCTCAACTGGAATAGAGGCTGCCATCAAGTACTAAGTTTGGTAAGCACAATGTTGAAGGAACTCAAAGGTCAGATGCTTGGTTAAACTGTAAAGCTTGTTAGCTTGTGTGAAACTCTAAGACATCTGTAGTTCTAATTCTGAAGTGTTACCAAAACGAGAGCTGTGAATTTAGCTATAACTTACTTAAAATAACCTCTAACTATATTTTTTAAAAAATAGTTACATTCTAAATGCAAAGAAAATAATCTCACCACAAACAAACAGCCTATGAGATGTTTTCACCTGACCTTCACAAAAAAAGTGGGAAACACAGTCTTTAGATGAAAGATAAGACACTTTTGGTAAGGACTGTAACTTGAATACAGGTCTCTGCTTTTACTTTCTCTCAAAACTGCACTGACCCTACAGCAATTTCTATTTAAAAAAAAATAAATAGCATCGATGTGCAATGTAACCAAGACAGAGAGGAACACCCCACCAACTGAAAGGAGGCCACGGGAAGGACAGAAATCCCAAAGGAACATCAAAAGCAAAGGAAAAAATCCCAGCAGCCTGGGAAGCTGCCCCATGCCAGCTGCAAATGACAGGGAGCCGCAGGCATCTGCAGACAGAGGAAAGCCCGCATGGGCCCGGACATCTGATGGAGCTAAAAGAAGATGGAGCACCCCAAGATCTGACAGGAGACCAGGGGGAAGGTCTGAAATCCTGAAGTCATATCGGAAGTGGAGGAGAACAGCAGCTGACTGGGCATGGTCCTGAGCTGCCGGCACCCACAGATCACAGTCGGAGGAAAGTCTGGAGCCTTCAGTCTGAGGTAAGCGTGAATCCGGGAGAAGTGGGAATTGCCGGCAGCTGGCAGCCCCGCCTTCAAAATCCGAACCAGCTGGCTGTATATACTACAAACGCAACATGCGCTCGAGCTAAAAAAAAAAAGCCCCCGGGGGTGCAGAAGCAGCGCTCAGCAGCCATGACAGGCAATGACATAAGCAGCAGCCTTTAAAAAGAAGGGGGGGAAAGTCCAAGACTGAACCCTTTAGAGTAAAAGAAAGCTCAGAAGAGCACATCAGGGCTTTTGGGGGTCACCCTTAAACAGTGCCTAGCAAGAAACTGGCACAAGAGGCAGACAGACCAGAAAAGAGAGGGGGAAAAAGCCTCTGGTCCCATAAAAGGCTCAGGGTAGTGGACGCACCTCCAAGGGTGGAGAGTTCCACCCTGGGGGAGGGAAGCCAGGACAGGCGGGAGAGCTTTGCTGAGGGGCCCTGAATGAACAAGATACCTCAAAGGCCGTCGGACTCTCAGGTCCCCATCACTGCCTACTTCCAGCACAGAACTAAGAGGGATTGCGGCTCCCCACCTCACACCGTCATGGCCATTCAAAAAAAACCTCTCAGATAAGCCTCTAACGTGAAATCCCTCAACACCAGGAACATGGGAAGAAGCCAGGGCAACAGGACACCCACAGAGATGACTGAGACCCCACATACTAATGTCATGGCCCCTGAAATAGTGGAACTCATAGGGAAGGAAGTCAAAAAACAAATAAATTAATCAAACCACCAGTTCAAACAAGATATTCTCAAAGAAATGCAAGTATTGAACTAGCAGGCTTGAAGAGGATCTTACTAAGCAAATAATGGTCCTAGTAGACACGAAGCTCACTGAGCATATTGAAGCCACAAAAAGAAGTTGACTGAGGTAAATAAAGAAATACAAGATACGATGGAACATTTTAATAGAGAAGTAGAAAATCTAAAAAGAAACCTAGATGAAATTGGGGACATGAAAATTATATGTAACAACAGGGAAAGATGACTCGGATATTGTGAGGACACGGTTTCAGACCTTGAAGACAAGGCTGGGGAAACAAAGGATATAATTAGGCATGACTCCAAAGTTAGAAATGAGCAAAGTAGCTGGATACAACAGCGATGGATGACTCAAAGAGAAACAATTTCAGAATTATGGGTGTGAGAGAAAGAGCAGAAGAAGAGTACCAAAGGTGTAAAGAATTTATTCACAGAAATAGTGCAAGAAAATTTCCCTAACCAAGGAAAAGAAATTAACTTCCAGATACAAGAAGTTTATAGAACATCAAATAACCCCAACCAGCAATGAGACTCACCACAACATAGCCTAATCAAAACCTCAGAAATACAAGATAAAAAGAGAATATTAAAAGCAGCAAGAGAAAAACAGACATTCCACCAAGGTAAACCCATTTAAATTACTGCAGATTTCTCAAGGCAAACTTTAAAGGCTAGTAGAGCCTGGAGCAGGATCCTTCAAGCTTTAAAAGACAGCAAGTATCAGCCCACGTTGTTATAGCCAGCAAAATTGTCCCTGAAAAATAGAAGAATAAAAAATTTTCATGACCAAGAATCCCTTAAGAAATGTGCAACAACTACCCCAGCATTGCAGATATTACATGGAGGAGTATTCGAGAGAAGCAGAGAAGCAAGCAGCACTGAAAACACATGGAGGAAAGGAAAAATCTAATCAAAATGGGCAGTTGGTATAAAATCTTTAAAAATATGAGTGCATGAAATTAGGGATGAATAGATAGGTAGAAGGATAAATCAAATCAGGCAAAATGTTAATAATTAGTGAAATATGAGTAAATAACATATGAAAGTTAAAAATTCTGAAATAAATAAATTTGCCTTCATGTCTGTTACTTTAAGTATACTTATGTGATATAGATTTAAATTCACTTGATGCAGGAGCTGCAAGAGTGGCTCAGCGGTTAAAGTGCTTGCGTGAAGCGCTAAATCATGATATTAAGTACCGCAGTTTGATTCCCCAGCACCACATAAGCTGTGTGTGATAGCGCACACCTGTAATTCCAGCACTTGAGAAGCTGAGACAGGTGCATTACCTTGAGTCCAAGGCCAACCTGGGCTGCAGAGCGAGACCATGTCTCAAAAAATAATTCATTTAGTGTAGCAATGTGATATAGTTTTAAGTTCCTTTATTATAGCAATTCACTTAGTAGATCTTTGATATAAGTTTATCCCAGGAAAGCTGATTGATGTACAGATAACCCTTTGAATGTATAAACATGTACCTTCTAGTACTCAGCTAAATTTAGCTTTTCTTTTTCTTTCTCATATTTACCAGCCTTTTGAATGACATGGTTGTAGTTCTTTTCTTATGTGGACTGGTGGGTGAGGCCAGATTTAAGAATCTCAACAAAGATATAGCAAAATATAGGGGGAAAAAAAGAACTTTTGGCAAATATCCCAGAAAAGGGATCGGCTGGACTGAGAGAAGAGGCAACAAGATTTGACCACTGCGGCCCATTCAAGGAACAGGAAGCTGAGCTAGAGTGGTGACTTAAGTGAAATGACTCAGGTGCAGAAAATAAATATGTTAAGTACTATATAGTCTCTCTGACTTTGGAAACCCTGAATACAGGCATTCTGTAGAACCACACGATGTGATAGCCAGAACTGGGGAGTAGGGATGGGGAGGGGGTGCGAGGGTCAAAAATGGGAAGGGAATGTAAAGCTGATGTGATATATATGTGCACAAAATACTCAAGTTCATTGTAAACATTATGTATTACATAAGTATATTAATAAAAAATAGTGAGATTTAATAAAAATAAATAATAAATAGCATCCATAAGTACAAGAGTGATAGACTAATACAAAATTTTGGAAGCTGAAATATGACTAAGTAATAATAACTAACCAAACCCAAGGAAGCCAAGCTTTTTCTTCAGGAAGAAACTAAAGGATCAACATATTTAACACCATAGAATCCATAACAGACCAAAATGGGTAATGTCATTTGTGCAAAAGTGGGGATCAATAGACTAAAACAGAAAATCGGCTGAAACTTTAGGAGCCAAGCAAAGTCCTAGGTCTCCAACCAACAGAAAATTAGAGGTTTATTCTCTGAAGAATATAAAACAAAAGCTACATGGCGTGGGGCTCACCAAAGCAGTTGAGGACAGAAGTTATATTTTGGAAAACTGGATCACTCAACCATGAATTGGTGTGGTCACCAAACGCTAGCACCTTCAGACAGTGATCCTATTTGTTTCTACAAATTCAAAGGTCAGGGCTTCAGCCCCCAGGCAAGAACAACAAAATTGTCTGTTAGGAATCTGATTCCAAGATGGCCTAAGATACTGAGATTGGGAGTGTCTCACCACATGACACCCACAGGCCAAGACCAAGGTCATCTAAGGCATGAGATCCTGGCATTAATTTCCAGTACTAAAAAAGAAAGAAAATGATAGGCTTACTGTCAGCCACAGGGGACTGCAGGAAGATCTTGGAAGATGAGATTCCCAATTGAAAGACAAAGATGGACACTATATCCTTGTAAAAGGAAAAATCCAACAGGAAGAACCCACAATTATAAACATATATGCACCCAATGTCAGTGCACCCAATTAGATGAAACAGAAACTACTGTAGATGAAGGGTCAAATAGGCCCCAATAAAATCATACTATGAGACTTCAATACCCCACTCTCACAAATAGGTCAATCTGATAAGAAATTAACGAAGAGAAGTCAGAACTAAATCACACCATGGAACAAATGAGCATAAACATAACAGATATTTACAGACTGTTCTATTCAACATCAATACAACATAACTTTTTCTCAGCAGCACATGGGACCTTTTTCCAAAATTGACAGTATCTTTGACCATAGACAAGCTTAAATAAATACAAAAGAATAAAATAATTGAAATCATTCTCTGGATACTTTCACATCATAATGCAATGAAACTAGAAATCAACACCAGAAAAAATAAAACCTGCAGGTGAAAGAGACAAAATCAAAATGGAGCTAGTTTTGCTCTACCCCTCCATCTGCTGGCCCTTCCCCTCTCCCTGAGCTCATGAGAAAATCAATTTTTGACCCTAACTCCCCAATATGTTTACCTGTGCCAGGAACAATCACAAAATGTTGGTGTGCACTCAGAATCTCGCCATGGTTGATAGACTGTACGTTAGATAGACCCAGAAACTTCCTGATGTAAAAACAATGTATGCCCCATTTTTCTTTTGTTCTTTCAAAATCCCCCTTCTCTTCTGTGAAAATTCCCCCTTCTTACTTCCCTGTACTGTGAGTATAAGAACCCCTGACCCAAGTTGTTCGGGGTCCAGCTCCATTTGTGGTCGGGTCCCAGCACGCTGGTCTGTCTGGACAACAAACTCTTGATCACCCCTGCCTGTGAGTCCCATGTGTTAATATGCGCTATAACACAGGAACTATACAAATACGTGGAGATTAAATAATACATTATTGAACAAGCAATAGACCACAGAAGAAACCAGTAAAGAAACCAAAACCTTCCTAAAGTCAAATGATAATGAAAGCACACCATACCAGAATCTATGGAACACAAAGAAAGCAGAACTAAGGAGAAATTTATAGCTTGAATATACATATGAAAAAATGAGCAGTCTCAACCAATCTAATGATGTAGCTCAGTTCTAGAGAAATAATCTAAGAGCAGTAGAATGATGGAATTTATAAGAATCAGAGTGGAGATCAATGAATTGATGGTAAAAGAAATATAAAAAATCAATTGAATACTTGGATTGTCCATAGAATAAATAAGATTGCTAAACCTCTAGACAATTTCACCAAAAGAAAGAAAGAAAAATTCACATCAGTGCAATAGAAATGCAAAAAGTGAAATCACAACAGACATTTGAAATCCAGAGGATTATTTTAAAAAATTTTGAAAACCTATATTCCAATAAATTCAAGAACCCAGAAGAAATGAATAAATTCCTAGATATATATGATATGATGATATACCAAAACTAAACCAAAAAATGCAAAAACCCTGAGTGGAGTGATAAAGAAGGATAAACCTGAGGCAGTAATGAAGGGTCCACAAACAAAGGAAAGCCCAGGACCTGATGGGTTCATCACAAAATCTTATCAGAACTTTAGGCAAGAGTTAGTGCCAATGCTCCTTAAACTCTTCCATGAAACTTACAGAGAGAAAACACTGTCCAGCTCCTTCCTGGAAGCAAGTGTCATCTTGATCCCCAAACCAGATAAGCACCCAGCAACAACAAAAACTTACAAGCTAAATTTCTTGATGAATACCATTAAGGAATGCAAAAATTCACCATAAGACACTTTCAGGAAAAGAGCACAGGGTTTCAAACAAAAGGGACTATGTGGACCAGCAACAAACCACCAGCACCAAAGATGGCCCCCTGGACCTCATCAGGTTTAGCCTGGATAAGAAAATTTATGTGAAAATGAGAAATCACTGAGAACTCCATGGAAGATTACACGCTCATGATCAGCATTTAAATATGATACTGAGAGATGTGGAAGAAATTGTGACTCCTACAGAAATAGACAAAGAGACATATGAAGAAATAATGAAACAGAATATTCAATGCTCTTTGTCTGGGGAGATGGTGTTGTGTTAGTTACCCTTCCACTGAGAGTTGGATGAAACAAAGAATTTGTCCTGTTTAGAAAAAGGAGACTTTGTACAATTACTTCTTTAAATGTACAAGGCATTTAGAGAAACCTTTATACATTTTGATAGTAAGAAATGAATAGAAGATTCTTCCACCTCAGAAATGAGTTGACTTGCAAATAATTAACAACTACTTAAGTACGGTGGCATTTTTACTTTTTTCTAATCCTTCTGCTAAACATGTTCACTAAGCTGCTAAGTTCATTTTCAGGAACTGATTTTTTCCATTATTGGTGCAAACAATAACTGATTTTTTTCTTTAAATTAAATTTGATATTTCCTTTTCTATCTTTTTTAAAAAGACACTTGCAAACAGAATGCAACAAAATATTTAAAATATCATACATAATAATACAGTTGACTTCATCCCAGAATGCAAGGCTTGTTTATTTAAGTTAATAAATGTAACATACCACATTAAAAAAATATGGACAAAAATCACACGATCATCTCAATAGATGCAGAATAAAGCCTTTGACAAAATACAGTATCCCTTCCTGATTAAAATCTGATGAGAACAGGTATAGAAGGATTTTATACCTAAAGCTGATAAAAGCAATTTATGACAATCGTACTGCCAACCTTATTCTAAATTAAAAAAGACTGAAAGCCTTTTTCCTAATATCAGGAACAACATAATGGTGCCCATTCATATCACTTCTATTCAACACGGTGTTTGAAACTTTACCCGGAGCAATCAGACAAGAGAATGACATCAAGAAAATATGCATAGGAAAGAAATCAAACTATCCTTACATGGGTATGAGGGGATGACATGATCTTACACGTAGAGGAGCCCAAAAATTCTGCTAGGTAACTCACAGAAGTAGTAAACAAATTAAGCCAAGTTTCAGGATATAAAATCAATACACAAAAATCAGCAGCACTCCACTACAGCAACAATAAAAACTGGTGCTGGGAAAACCACATGCAAAAGAATAAAAATAGATCCACGTTTTTCACCATGCACCCAAATCCAATCAAAATGGATCAAAGACCTAAACGTTAAAATGGAAACACTGAACTTGTTGGAAGTAAAAATGGGCAAAACCCTTGTCATGTTAGCTATTTCGTCATTACTGTGAGAAAATAGCTCACATCCACAATTTGGGGGAGGAAATATTTATTTAGATCACAGTTTTTGAGGTTGCAAACAGTCTGATCATGGGGCAGCCAGCAACGGTAGAGGTACATGGCTTCTTTATAGCTAAATAATATTCCACCGTGTAGACATATCACATCTTCTCCATTTATCCGCTGATGGGTCCCTACGTTTATCTGTTGTGAACTGATTCACAGTGAACACAGATACATCATAACATTGTCTAATAGTACTCATCAAGAAGCTCAGTTGTCGGGGCATGTTCTACAGCCACATGGATAAATAGGGCTCAAAATAGAGTAAGAAGAGGCCTGGTAAAGAAGACTCTTCTCCAACCCAGGCTCGCTAGGGGGGAAAAAAAAGCTGAAGGCCCTGGCAGCGGTGGGATTCGAACCCACGCCCCCGAAGAGACTGGAGCCTTAATCCAGCGCCTTAGACCGCTCGGCCACGCTACCTGGCGGGCTTTTCTACCGACCCAGTTTTTCCTCTGGACAAATGGGACTCGGGTCTCTGCTCAGGGCCTGTATCTCCCGGAAACCTTCCTCCCGGCTCTACCCTAGCTCACGCTTAGAGCCCGCAGGGCGAGGAGCAGAGTCGGAGGGGCCCGCGTCCCCGCCCAGGGGGGGACAGGGTGGCGGGGGCGCGGACTACAGCCGAGGGGTGCGGGCGGAGACTCTCTGCCCTGGCCTAGTCCCTGCCGTCGCAGTGTAGCCCACCCAGCGCAGCAGAGTCGCGGGGGTCCAACCCCACGAGCAGGGCTGGCGCGCCGGCCCCGGGCCACACTCGGCCAAGGGAGTCCCTCGGTGAAATGCCCGGTGCAGGAAGGAAGCAGACCGACGCCGCAGTCCGTCTGCTTTGCCTGCGTCCCCGAGAAACGCCATGCGAAGGGTCTGCGCCCAGACTCCAGGAGATCCGGCCTCCTGACGAATTTGGACACGTGCGTGATCCTGCCCAGAGCGCCTGAGACCCTGACCCGAGCCCAGTGACGCAATCACCAGCGCGTGGTGCAGAACCCCACGACGGGAGGAGACCCCAAGTCCGGGTGCCTGGGGGACCCGGCCCCGGACCCCTCAGACTGGCCGACCCGGGGTCCCCGTGCTGCTGTCGCCGGGAACGCCCGCTTCCGGCTCCGGATTCAGCGTCAGAGAGCAGCTTTGTCGGCTTCTCCCCAGGGCGGCAGCGGGAGGCGGCTGGGTCTGCGGGGGGATCGGGGTGAGGGTCTGCGCACGCGACCCGCGGAGCAAGGGAAGCTGGCTTCCGAGGGGCCCGTGGACCCGAGGGTCGGGTGGGTCGCCCCTGCACAGGGCGGCTGCCGGCGTGGGGTCCGACGCCCTCCGACACGCTGGAGACAGCCGAGGCGACCAGGACCCTCCCGGCAGAGAGCAGGCTGAGCGCCGCGACCTGGCGACCTGGGACCCCGATCGCATCTGCGGGGACCGCCCGCTCCCATCGCACGGGGGCACTTGCGCGGGCCCCTCGCTTTACTTTCCCTGGCGCCGTCCCGCCCGCGAGCGAGATCAGCCCAAACCCACGACGCCTCCCTCCTCGACTCTGGGCTCCGAAATTGCGCTCTGCCTGAACCACCCAGTCCAATGGAATTAAACTTTTTTTAAAAAAAAAAATCTTTTTCATTATTGCCAACTTTTAAATATCTTTAAACATTGCAACAAAAGACCTGATTTTCACCAAAAAAAAAAAGTACCTTGGAAAAGGAAACTGTTCCCTGACCGGGAATCGAACCCGGGCCGCGGCGGTGAGAGCGCCGAATCCTAACCACTAGACCACCAGGGAAGCTGTTAGCAAAGCCGTTCAGTATTTCCATGAACTAAGAAATATGCACACGGCATATTTTCTTTACAAAATTGTTCATGTTGGCCGAAGCCGCTTCAGCTCACCTGTTCTCCTGCACCAGGCACTGCTACCTGGACGGCAAGGAGCTACAACACACGGCAGGACGGACTCCCGGCGCGAAGCTTCCTGAGGCCGTAGAACCGAGCCGGGATCCGGGCAGCATTTAACTGAGTCTCCACCACAATTCTTTCGAGAGTCATCTAAACGTTTTCTTTCCTCCTCACAATATAACGAACCATCCTAAGATGAATTCATTTTTTAATTTATCTCAGGTTCCCTCGGAGTAGTTAAGTGTTAAGTAAACATCAGTAAATGAAAATGTGAGAAAGTCATTATATTTTCTTTCAACTGTGTGTGGGTGGAGCCGAAATAGCTCAGTTGGGAGAGCGTTAGACTGAAGATCTAAAGGTCCCTGGTTCGATCCCGGGTTTCGGCAGACAGCAATTTTAAAGTCTGTGAGTTTTTACAAATTTGGAAGTATTTCCTAGAAACAAATAAAGAGGTATGTTTTTCTCAAATTTTTAAGGAAGGGTGCAAAAAAGCTGCAAAACGACTGATCCAAAGGGTGATATTCACGAGCGATCCTCAAGGCCTCACTAGATGAAAGAATTGACAGATGCTCTGAAGAATACCCCTCAACCTTCTTCGCAATAAATTTACTGTCTTCTTTATTGATTTGAATTCTATTCCAACCTCTCCGCGTTCCTTTCTACACACTTACCCCTTTTTTAGCGTCACCATTTTTATTTTATCCACTCTGATACATGTGACTGTGTCTCGTTGTGGTTATAATTCGCATGTCCCGTGTGCTGACGTTGGAAACGTTTCCCTGTGCTTATTTACTATATGTATATCTTCTTTGGTGGAACGTCTCTTAAAGTCTTTTACTCGACCCAATATGCACATTTACGTACGTGTTTTTGTGTGAGAGGTCTACGAAAAAGCTGCTCGTTCAGGCCCGTTGCAAATCTGTCTTAAATTATAAAGCTGTCCCGCAGTGCGACGCTGCGCAGCTGTGCTAGAAAAGGCAACCAGACCGACGGTGTGTGGGGCGCGAAAGAGGGGCTGGGAGACTCCCCTAGAACGTGTGGTCAGGCTGCTCCTGAACCTCCTACGCAGCCTAAGCTGGCCTTCACCTGCCTGCGCTTCCCGAGTGCTGGCATGACGGGCGTGCGCCACAACGCCCGGTGTATGAAGGGACCTTTAAAAAAGAAAATCCTGAAAAAAGAAATTAAAGAAAAGAAACTGGATCTTGTCGGGTGCCGGGTGGAACTCTGGCACTCCTGGCCAGCGTGGTCCCACCGCCGCCCAGCATGTGGAATCTAACCTGCCCCGCGTTTGGTCTGCGCCTGCCCCTTCCTTAAACAACGCGGCGATCCTCGGCCCCAAGGGATCCTTCACGGTGGTGGTAGGATCTCCATGCCGCAGCCCTGAGCCCCTGAGTCCCCGGGATACGCTGGCCTCAGCCTCCTGGGAAACAGATTACAGGGGAGCACCACGGCGAACAGCGTGGAGACCGGCACCAGGATACCGCTAAAGGCGGCAGACGCACTGATGCCTGCCCAGCCCAAGCCCCGCCCACAGACCCGCCAAGCCCCGCCCACGGACCCGCCCCGCCCTTTTCTCCTATTTCTCTCCTATTTCTGGGGCCCTAGGCTCCGCCCCTGCTTAACACATGCTGATGCCAATGGGTGAGACGTGAATAAATAATATCCTCTGAATCCTTGCCAAATGATCAGTTTAAAAACAGTCTTCCGTTTAGCAGGGGAAAGGATGTAAAACTGCCGCGCCAGCTCTGCAAAGTTTAAATCTGTGTATGAAATCACTGGTGATTGGTGTGTGAGCCCAAAAGTTCTGCATTCTTTTACCATATCTTCTTTCCTCCCCTTTCTTTCTTTTGTGCTGAGAATTGAACCCAGAGCCACTGTCACTTGAACTTTCAAGATGAAGTAACCTAAGACAAACATAAATACAGCCAGAGCTGGCGTGGAAGTCTGTAAATCCAGGATTCTGGGCGGCGGGGACAGGAGGATTTCAAGTTTGAGATGCCTGGGCAATTTAGCGACTTAATGAGACCCTGTATCAACATCAAAAATAAAGTTGGGCTGGGAGGATAACACCGTCAGTGCAAAGACCCCGAGTTCAATGCCCGGTACCACAAGAAGAATGTAAAATAAAACAGCAATATAAAAGAACATAAGCATATAAAACTATGTATGCAGATATTGCAACAATTACCCATTTCTCCCCGTCCCATGATACTGTAACAAGAGACAGTGGGGCTGTAGGCAGTGAGGGATACAAGATGCCCAGAAATGGAGAATTTACTGGAAAACAGAATTACAGAAAAGGCAACGGGCTGCAATTTCTAAGTTTGTAGCTGACCACTCTCCAGAATTGCTTCATGGGAAAACATTAAGTAGTTAAAAGACAGCAGGGTGAAAGATTTTAAGAGAAGAGTACCTAGCAACCAGCCTTAGCAACCATGTTGCTTGGCATAGGATGGCCCCTTGCCCAGCTCAGTTATAAAAACCCCTAGACAGTGAGCCACAGGGGCAACACACATTTCCGGTTCCCCTCTGGCTGGCAGAAACGTGACCCTCCTTCTTTCCCTTTCGATCTTCCTTCCCCCTTCTGTAATCATCCCAATAAAGTGCTGCTCTCTTGACAACCTGCCTCCGACCTATTCTTCAAGCTTGTAGGGCCCAGAGGCCCAGCAGAGTTGGGGCCTGGCAGCACAGCTACTAGCGATACAGCAAAGTATCTTTACCCTTTTCGTTTCCTTTTCAATATTGTTTCTGTAAACTACATACAATTTTCACAAAATTCTTGTTACCTTTAAAACAATACAGTGAAAGGTAAAATTCACTTTGACAGGCAGTTCTGCTCCTGTGCGCACTCTCTCTCTCTCTCTCTCTCTCTCTCTCTCTCTCTCTCTCTCTCTCTCTCTCTCTCTCTCTCGGATCCATCCCAGGACCTTTGTGCTGAGCTACATTCCCAGGCTACTTTTAGTTTTGATTTTGAGTCAGGGCCTAGCTAACTCATTAAGTTACTCAGGTTGGTCTCAAACACACCTATGCCACTGGCCCGACTCAGTTTTGCTCTCATTAAGCCTATATCCTCAGAGGCCTTGGGCCATTTCAGTATGATATAAGTCACCTAAATACCCTCTCAACAAAGACACTTGAACACGGAGTACTCATGATTTTACTTGTTAGAAGCATCAAGTTTTCAGTCTTGTGAGAATTAGTATGTAGCTCTCAAAACTATTCATCTATTTATTTATGAACTTGTCTTGGTAGGCTAGCTGTTTGACAACAGGTCTTTTTGCATCTATAAATTCACATCATACATATGTAAATAATATCTATAATTTTTTAAATTCCAAAGTAAATTGGATATTGAATGTCATAATAACTTTAACCACTTTTTCTAAGGAAAAATGTTTTTAAGGCACAGTGGTAATTTGAACTTAGGAACTAAAACTTGAATTCAAAATAAGTCACATGCCCAGCAAAGTAATTAAAGAAGTCCTATTTAAACTTGACTACCTTTGTATATTTTTTGCTGCATTTTGATGTAGTCTTTTTTAATGTTTTATAACAAGGGTTTTTGACACAATCTATAAACAACATTACTAGGTAAAATTTATGGCAGTCATTGTTTGAGACTGATTTCCTCGTCTTTTGTCCCAAAAGACCAGACCAAATTAAAGCAGAATCATTTATGCTAAATACTCAAACTGAACTTTAAAAAGGCCTGTCTAGATGAACGAATGAACAAAACACAAGAGATTCACAGGAATCAATAGAAAAGCGACCTGTCTGCCCGAGGAAGCCTGATGAGGAACTACTTCTGCTCTAATTATCCATGGAAAGTAACTTAGAGGTGGTCAATCTATGTCTTGATTCTACTTCCTTTGGGCCTTTCTTCCTTCAAAGCCCATTTTCTCTGTTCAGTCTAACTTCTAAATTGAACTTAAACAACATAGCGATAACCATTTGTTTTTACGTTTCTGTGCTTTCATTAAATGTTTATGCAAATCAGGGAGACAATTTTCAAGGTCAGGCTCCAAATTGAAGTATGTAAGTGTTGGGGCGACATTTTGCTCTTCTTGTCCTAACTTGACACGTTAGTTGATACACTGGAGAGAGCATGACGGTATGATTCAACCAGTTGTGCTTTGAGGAACAGGAAACAGTTGGAATGTTTAGAGATTGTGTCTTTCTACCTCACAGGTCGCGACTTCTCAGTCAGGAATAGAGTGATCGAGCAAGTCAAGAAAAACAGCGCGCTTTTTTTGCCAGTATAACGCCCAGTGCTGTTTTCCACTGCGCATGAATGGTCGGTCGGCCGGCCAGTCGGTCAGTTGGTCGGTTGTTTTGAAAGACAAGGATCCTTTGGTTTGTGCTTAAATACTTGCTTATCTGTCTCAGCCCCGGCTAGTGAGCCACACTCCCACATGACTTCCACGTCCAAATTCGTGTTGCACACTGTGCAGAACGCTCTGCTTTGATGATCTATTTCCCATATCTACCTGTCCAAGAAAATCGTGATCTCTGAATCACTGTGCTGATGTCCACATGATAACTGTGTTCAATGGCCGTGATACGAAGTGGCAAACTAAAGCAGCACTATGTTGCCCCCGCACCAGCCCTGCCTCCGCGCCCAATACAGGTGCAGGTGCCGGAAGGCTATACCGGCGCGGCCCAGACGCCAACCTAACCTTCACCCCACCCCCACCCGGCCCTCACCCCGCCCTCATTCTCACCCTCACCTTTTCCATTGCAGTGTGGGTCTGGCACGCCGTGGGCTCCTCACAGTGACGCGAGAGCTGCGGCCACCAGGGATAATAGTGACAGCCCTACAACAGCGTCTCTTTCCCTGAGGCCCGGATAGAGGCAGCGACCCCTGCCTCATGGAGAGGGGCGTTTGAAGAGGTGGGCGTCGGACCACCGGGTGACGCGGCCTGTCCCCGACCCTCCCCCCACCTCACCTCCTGATCCAGGGGGACCTGGAGGCTCCGGCCCGAGAGGACAGCGGGGCACGGGACTCCAAGCTGGGCGTTCCCGCCGTCCGTCCAGAGCTAGGGGACTTTCTTCGTTGGATTCATATATTAGCGCCTGCTGAACTTTAAGAACTTCCAGAAAGCATACGCAAAGTAAAATCCAGTGTTAAAAGGATATGATTTAGGATCATTCGCGTCAGCCTCCTTAGCGCAGTAGGCAGCGCGTCAGTCTCATAATCTGAAGGTCCTGAGTTCGAGCCTCAGAGGGGGCAGTGTAGTTTTCCTCCGCGGCTCTTCAGAAGTTCCTTAATTCTGTGATTAACCCTTGAGCAGATCTGTTTCTAGCTCACTCACATAGGATTTGTGTGGTGACAGGTTGACAGTTTATTTCTGCTTATTCTATCTCACGTGTTTTATTTCTTACACTACTTATAAGGGTCCGTAAGTGTCACATTTTCCAAAAGACAATTTCAGAAACAAACAAGTAGGTAAATACCATCTGCAAGTCTTGCTTCTTTTTCATACATGAAATCCATCACAGCTTCCTTATTACATCTGGTCCTGGTTTTTCCATCTGCACAGTCTAGTGCAGCCTTACATGCCTGGCTTCCTGAAGCCTCAGTGTGCCTTTATTCATAAGT
Organism: Ctenodactylus gundi; assembly: GCA_004027205.1. NCBI lineage: Eukaryota > Metazoa > Chordata > Mammalia > Rodentia > Ctenodactylidae > Ctenodactylus > Ctenodactylus gundi. The sequence continues at coordinate 46,893 of PVKB01006067.1, read as the reverse complement.
GATGTCTTTGCAGAAGTAGTTACATAAGTTAAAATGAAGCCAGGATGGATTGGACTGTGTCCATACTCTACGGATGCTTGCTGTCCTGGCAAGGACACTGAAAACAGGCACACACAGAGGGAAGGTTGACATGTAAAGAGAGAAGACACGGAGGTCTTGGCTGCCACAGACAAGGAGCACTAAGGATAGCTGGGCGCCATCAGAGGCCATGAAGAGCCAGGAACAGGCTTTTTTTCTGGAGCCTTAGTAAGGAAAAAACCTGCAAGTAAGCCTGAACTACAGACTACCAGCCCGCAGCACCATGAGAAGAGGGACCTCAGTTGTTTTCAGATCTCCGGCTTCTGATGATTTGTCACGGCAGGCCCAGGAAATGAATATACTGGCCCAATTCTCACCAAGCTCATAAGCACACTACCCCCTATTCTCTTCATAGAATTTATTGCTACACATAGTTGTTTTGTCCTCAGATTTGCCTGCTTCTCACCTACTCCCTTTGATGGTAAGTTCCACTAGCATCGACACTGAATCTCTTTTACCCAGCTTTTATATTTCCAGTGTCTTGCTCAGGATCTGATAATACATATTTCTCAAACTATCCTTAGTTAGCTAGAATCTTACATTGTTGCACTTATGACAGAGGTTGAAAGCCAAAGTTCTAAGTCTCAACAACTCGAAGATCTGTAGGTTGAAGGGGGTGTGCTGTGCAGCCACAAACAGAGGTGTGTAGCCATATTTGTTGGGCAAAAAGAGAAAAGGCACAGTGAGGAGGAAAGCACTGATGGCAGTGAATCATTTCCAAAGACTCACTAAAAGAGGAAGAGAAACATACAATAGTTAATTAAAGTCACATAGCAGACAGGTGGGGGTAATCATATTATAAGGCAAGATGTAATCTCACTGATGTTTGTAATTGTAGTCAGGCAGATATTAAGCAAATTTCATAAGGGGAGAGGCATTACAGTTGTCCTGGAAGTAAATAATCTTCACAATGGTTGAGGTTATAGGTAAACATTACCCAGCTTTGGTAGAAGTAAGCACAGAACAGGCAGACATGTGCTGCCTACAGCAAACATCTTTCAATCTGTGAGGCAAAAAGCCTAAATCTCAATTTAGGGATTATTAACAAGGTCTTCATGTTTATGAATTATTAAGAAGGACTCCACATTAACTATCACTATCTATGATTTCCAATAGTGCCCGAGAAGTCACACCTACCAAATTCCATCCTTGGGCCTCAACCTGTCTGGTTCAGTCTATGCCAGGAAAAGAGAGGGTACCAAGGGCAGCTCCCCACAATACCCAGACCATGGAGTCCATACTTCAGGATGCTCTCTCCATGGCCCAAGTTGCTGCTGACTGAAGGAGTCCTCTACCCTGAGCCTCTGATTCCAGGATTCTGAATTTGCCAAGGATACCAAGACAAAGTGTAGGATTTGGAAGTAGCATACAGCTGTCCTCAGAGAACACCAGTCACCCAGAGTTTCTCAGGTTTGTAGGACTGAGCCATCACCAGTCACCCAGGTTTCCAGGACTGAGTCAGAAATGTCTGCTGAAATGTCCCAAGCTGGAATATGAACATATATTTATCCATCTGGGGGAAAAAACAAACTCTATACTGGAAAATAAACCACAGAACATTTGCTCAGTGCAGGAGCAATGAGTTTCTCAGTCCAAGCAGCAATGGCCTGGGACATCAACCCAAGGGAAATTGATCCAACATTGAAGCCCATTGCCATGTACTCCAGGGTAGAGGTGGAAACCCAGAGCCCCAGTGAAAGCATGCTCTTCTCCTAAGCAAGCTTGCAATACCATTGGTCAGACCCAGGTTACTAATATGTCTAACTTTTATCCTGTTCCTGCCTTACTTTGGTGTCCAGAAAATCCTCCTCAGCCACTAGTACCAGTCATGCCACTTCTGGAGACTTCAGGAGACAGTTAAACTCAACCTGTACAGGGAGTGGAATGTTATGGTTTGAATCTAGAATGTGCCCCAAAAAGTCTGACGCATTTGAATATTGTGGAGTACCTTTGGAACTGGAACCATATGCTATCAAGCAGTGGGGCCTGGTTAGAAGAGGAGAAATATTGGGCTTGACTCGGAAGGAGCAGATCACTGAAGCTTGCTTGACTTGGAAGGGTACACACTAGCTCCGCCCTTTCCTGTCTGCCATGCCATGAGTAGGTCTTCCTCCAGCTATGCCTTTGCCACGTGCTTCCGTTGCTGGCCACCCATGAATGGACTGAGACCATCTGAAATTGTGAGCTAAAATAAATCTTTCTTCTCCTATATTGTGGATGTTGAGTATTCTGTCCTAGCAATGAGAAAGTAACTAAGACAGGGCTTTTATTAGTTCAATTCAATGCGATTAATGGGTAAGGAAACATGATTCTGGCTCAAGGCCAGGCCCTTTATCCTATTTCTTAAGTTTTCTTTTTTCCCTAAAATGTTGTGGCCTCATTTTCTGTAGTTGACTCTATCACCTACTTGCTTACTTGACCTTAAAGAGATTTTTTGTTTTGTTTTGTTTTGTTTTTACTGGACTGGAAATTGTACTCAGGGCCAGGGCCTTCACACTGAGCTATATCCCCAGCTCCCCTCCTGCCTCACTTTTATTGGGGGGGGGGGGAGAAAGAAAGAGGGGGGCCTCATCACTAAGTTTCTAGTTGCCAAATTTTCTAGGCTGAGCTCAAACTTGCCACCCTCCTACCTGGGCCTCTCAGGTTGCTGGTATTAGCCTGTACCATTGGACAGTGGGGGTTTTGTGCTTTGTGGAGTCTTTGTGTTTCCTTGTTTAGGAGTTGGAGGGTATAGCTCAGTCGCTAAAGCGCCTGCACAGCAAGCAAGTGCAAGGCTCTGGATTTGATTTTTCAACACCACAAAAGCCAGGCATGGTGACCGATGCTTATAATCTCAGCACTGGTGAGGCTGAGGCAGGAGGATTTCCATGTATTTGAGTCCAATTTAGGCGATCTAGTGAGTTCAGGACCAGGCTGGACTGCAAAGGTGTAGGGGTCTCCATCCCGCGGGTACCCCCAGAGCAGGCGAAGAGGGATTGTAGGACAGAGTAACACACTCTCGGAGTCATTTCAGTGAAGGCTGTCCAGTTAATTTGGGAAGTACCGGGGCTTAAATAGACTGAGGAAGCTATCTTGGGCCATTCAGCAAGGCCTCAACCAGCGGTGGGCAGGGGGAGGGTCGTCCAGGGGGAGGGAAGGAGTAGAGGAGAGGATGAGATAAGGAGCAGTTCCCGGGGTTTAAGCAAAACAACCTGAATCAAATTACAAGCAGTAACATTTCTTTCTGGGAAGGAAGGAACTCAGCCAAGGTCATCGATGCTGAGACTCTGGGGCCCTGAAGACCCCAACACAAAGGGAGACGGTCTCAAAAAAAAAAAAGAAAGAAAGAAAGAAAGAAAAGATAAAAGCCCATTTTGTGTTCCTTATTTTTCAGTCAGCTTACCATTTTACCACCGCACAAAACCTGTAACTTGTCCTGCATAAAGATGGAAGTTTCTGATGTTTCTAAAGTGAAATCAAAACAGGATGACAAAAACATTTAATGAACACCCGAGCAGAGACTTGAACCCTGGACGCTCAATACTGAAAATCTAATGCTCTGCTAACTGAGCTATAGCCCCTTAAAAAAAGCCATTGTTCATTCTACTGGAAAAAGTTCTGATATTTGTTTTTATTCTGCCCATCTCTCATTTCTCTTCTTATTCTAAAATCTATATTTGCTCCTTTGAATCTGACCAGACTCTTAATGCACTCTGTTTGTGGAAAAAATTTCATCCTTGAGTTTTGTGGAGTTACCAATCACCTCCCAACGCAAGACATTACTGACATAGCAGAAGAGCATTTGAAAATTAAAGGCTATACTTTCTAGAAAAGTGGACAGATATCCACCCATCCCCATCTTCCTTTGGGAAGAGAAAAGGAAATAACAGAAGTATGGAGAGGCAAGTATCTTGTGCTCCTGACCAGTCAAATCAAAGGAGGGAATCTTGGGCACCAGTCAAGGAGAAAGGACACAATCTTGTATCAGTGATTCCAAATGCCTTTCTGCAACACTAAGTTATGGAGGTGCAAATATTAACTAACAGCAGTGAGACACCGCTCTTCATTGTGAACTTCCTTTTATTTGGTAAACTTGAACCACTTCTATACTGGAGTATGAGAGATTCCTGCTCATCTAAAATAGGTGAAAATATAATGACACCAAGTCCAGGTTTCTGCCTCATGAAGTCAAAGAATGAAATCATAGATAAAGGAGGCAACTTGTAAAGTGGGCAGTTTATTTGTAAAGATTAGGACAGAGGACAAAGCTTCTGCTAACCAAAAGGGGTCCTAAAAAAAGGTTGCTAACGAAGATCTTTGTCTTGGGGAGCAGTTCCACTAACAGCAGTCCACTAGCAGTTCCAGCCCAGTGCTGAGGTTCTCCACAATTTCAGGCCCTTCATCTTCATTTCCCTTTTTGCTAGTTACTAAACAATCTTCCTGCTGTTCATAAATAGTTCTAGGAAGAACTCACCTGGTCACGTACAAGCAGGAGTCACAGCCAGAGGTTACCCCAAGCTCATGTAAGTTCTTCATGAGGTGGGGTGGGGGACGGTTTATCCCTAACTGCCTATGAGCCTATTAACTTCTATCACAATCATTTGACATTTGCAACTCTTCATGTTCCCCGGGGCTAGCTTTTGAATAAACTTTTTTTTTTCTGTTTAGCAAAATAAGTTTGTTTGTTTGGTTTTTTTTAAAGCTGGAAGTAAGGTGGTAACATAATTGGAAGGGGACTTGCCTTCTCTTCATCTTCAGAGCCAAGATCTTCAAAAAGTCCACAACAAAAAGGTTTTGAGAATTTATTTTGAGCAAGGTGTTCTGCTTTGCCTTAAGTTTACTACCCTTGGGGAGTTTGCCCTTGGGGAAGAGGGAAGATGCCACTAAATTGTGGGGCCCTGACTGAGCTTGGGATGACTGTAGGTAACAGTGGCTCATACCCTGGTAATCTCGATGCTGAAGACAAGACGGGCAGGCATGGGGCCACTTCCTCTTATCTCAGACCTACGATGGGCCACAGCTCACCATACCCAAATTCCTAATTTTTCCCTGCTTCCAGACCTTTACCAGAAATCACGTGGTCAGGTTTCAGAAGACCTGCCATGCAAATTAGGCTACTTTCAGACTCCAAAATCCCCCCAATCAGTGTATGACCCTTGCCCTGTTACCTGATGGACCCACATTCCTTAAACTGCTTATAAGCCTGGCTCTCACCTCCAATAAACGAGCTATCAACACTGATTCAGTCTCAGATGTGATTCTGTCTTGCTCGTTCTCATGCTGCTCAAGACGCTGTTCCCCCAGATTTTGCTGGTTTTTGATTGTCGGTGGCCAACGGTGGCAGGGACCCCTGGACCCCGACATTAAATGATAATAAGTTAGGCCATTGTTGTTTAAACAGCCATCACAATAAATGCTCTTAGAAAAAGTTCAGGTTACACAACACTGAGGAGAGTGAAGACCTGGGGCCCATAGCTCCTCACTGGCTTGGACCGCACCCTCAGACTGCAAGAACCCTCAGCACGGGCTTCACCCAGGGCTACCTGCCAGGGAGGCCTCTCAGAGCCTGCCACTGGCCAAAGTCACAGGTGGGGAAAACTGAGGAAAGTGGATTTTTCTTATCACTCAGCGGCATTACCTAGAAGGTCCTTTCACTCACCACCTGACCAAGTCAAAGGCAGCCACTTATGATAAACAGAAAAAAGGTTTAAGTGTCTCAAGTCACCTGTTCCTTTGTGACAGATGAATAAAAGGCTTTTATACCACAGTACAGAAATAATTGTTCATTTTCAAAACCAGCTTTTAAGTTTACTCCACAGTTCTCTGTGCAAGACTCCCCTGGTGTTAGACAAGTATTAGTGGAAATCCCCTCTTGGGTTCTGGTCTTTGCTCCTCTAGCTGGCATCTGCTCTCTGAGAAACTGGGGTGCCCTTTTGTTTGTGACCTTCCACTTCCTTGAGGCCCATATCCTGCATTTGAGAGAAGGGAGGGAATAAAGTGCATCTTCATCATAAGCATTTCCAGAAGATATGGCTTGACTTTTCATTTTAAAGTGCTATGCTGTTGGTAACTCTTCCAAAAGTTCTCCAGAGTTTCCTACTTCTTTGGTATCTTCTCCTTCACCTGTTTAATAAACACACCTCTCTCTCTGCTCATTATCAGGACCTAAGATCTACACAATCCATTTGCACACTGGCGCCTCATCTCCTATCAAGTTCCCCCAGGTCACAATCTTAGCCCTTATAGGTCTCCCTGATGTCTATGCCCCAAGGCTAGGGGCTCCCTCACTCCCTCCAGGTCTCTCCTCAAATGCCCCCTCTTCAGAAAAGCCTCCTGGGTCTCCGTTTGGTATAGCAGAATCCCCTTCCTTCACTCTGTGTTATTTTGCCCTGTTTTTTTTTAGAGCAGGCATCACCACCTGGCATCTCATGTGTGTGGTTAAGAGTTTACAGACCATCATTCACCTCTCCCCATGACCTAAAGGAAGGCACGGCTTTTTCTGTTATGCAGTGCACACCTCCACCTTAAGTACAGGCAGGGCTAGCTAAGCAGCAGCACTAATATTTCAAGTAGGCACTGGGCCTCGAGGTAACAACCACAGTAAGAAAGTACTGCGTTCCAGGGTTGAAGGAGCAAAGGGAAAGGACTGGGACCTCTGGGGCAGGCCAGGAGTTGTGGGGGGAGCTGCTGCTGCCAACACCCAGACTCGTGAGCGGAGATGTTCTGGAAATGCCAGAAGAGAGCAAGGCTGGAGCAGCGGCCATTGTTAGAGTGACAGGAAGAGCACAGCACAGGAAGAGGGCCTCCCCGTTCCCTGCTTCCTCACCACCTCGGATCCCTCTGTGGGACAGAACAAAGGGAAAGCCAGGGGTGAATCGGGTTTGGGAAATGTGACTCCCAACCTCAGCACAGAGCACAGGAGTGTGAAGGACCGTGGGTGTGAAGCTGAGAGCACAGATTAACAGGAGCACAGCATCAAACACTGCAGAATAAACAAACACCTGCTAAGTGTTGAGGCCAGGATGACAGCATCTATCTTCTTCATGACTGTTTCAGTCAGCGGCATGTCTTCTGCACCTTTTTGCTGCACTTTTTACCCTTTTCCTCATCTTCTGGTTTGGAAAACTTGGAGATTCAGTAAACACCACCGGAGACAGGAGAAGGTCAAAGGCAATGAGATGAGGAGAATTTCTTTGCTTTGTTTTGTATACGGATGTGCCTGGTGATGATCTGGTGTGGTAAGTAATAAAAAAAAAAATGGGAAAAGATAACCAAGTCAGTAACTGATGAAAACTATTTTATACACACCTTCCATTATCTCTCCACACCCTAGAACAAAGGTCTTCTTTGCCTGAGTTTTGTAAAAAAACAAAAACAAAAACAAAACAAACAAAGAATATTGCCTGGCATAAAGAAAGGTATTTGAAAACTGTCATAGTTCTATCTCTGGTTTGTAAGAAGAAAAAGGAAGAATTTTGGAGTATTTAGTTCTTACCAAAAAATAAAATTACTACATCGAATCCTTAGAGCATACATGACATGGGTCAGTTAAGCAGCAAATTTCCGTCCAGTCTCTTGAAGGTTATCTACTTTTCTACAGAAAGAGTAGAAGAAACAAAACTGAGCTATTACTTGCCCCCTCTGAGGTTCGAACTCAGGACCTTCAGATTATGAGACTGACGCGCTGCCTACTGCGCTAAGGAGGCAAGTCACGTAGGGAGCCTTTGACTGACGTACCATCTACTACGCAGAGGCCAACGGTACTGTATGGCCGAGGATAGCTATTAATACTACGGGAAGTAATCAGCTTTACGTTTTTCCAATCATGGGTTTCCTGTACTCGCTACCTTCCTGCAGGCTCAGAGCGCCCTTTCGAGCGAGACCCGGGATCTCCACACGCGCAGCCTTCCGGAAGCCCAGCCGGACTTGGGGACCCGGCACGCGGTCCCCCCGCACTCTCCCGGCCCCCCTTCCGCGGCCCTGCTAGCCCCCGCAGCCTCTCCTCTCCGAATTCTGCACCCTGCTCCGCACCCTGAGCTCCTCCCGCGCCCCCTCCACGAACCCGCCCCCCTCGTCCGGTTCCAGTTCCGGCGCCCGCCCCGCGCTCCTCTCAGTTTCCGCGTCCCTCCGCGTAACCTCCGGAGGTTCGGGAAGAAGCCCGGTCCTGCCAAGGCGCGAGAAGGCCATGGGATGGGCTCCTGGTTTCTCTTTCGCGCCAACCAGTTCAAAGCCAGTTACAGCCCGGCTCCCGCCTCTGGTCCAAGCGGACGTGGCTCCCATGCGCCCGGAGGCTGGGCCCTGGCCCCGGTTGGCCTCGCTGCACACCCCCGCCTTGGAGCCTCTCGGCACACTGGCACGCAGAGGTCCAGCGAGCAGGCGCTGGCCGGCTGCAGGGGACACGGCAGAAATGGGCGGAGACTTGGACTGAAAGTATGCAAGACTTTGGACAGCCCCAAGACGAGTATTTCGAGTGGGCGGTAGCGTGGCCGAGCGGTCTAAGGCGCTGGATTAAGGCTCCAGTCTCTTCGGGGGCGTGGGTTCGAATCCCACCGCTGCCAGAGGTTTGGTCTGGAGTCTTTTCTTGCTGTTGTGCACACTTCCCAGTTCCTGGCATCGCCTTGTTCCTCGTCTCCTACTCGTTCCCAGTCTACAGAGAACACTTATGCGTACTGCGTTGCGTAAAGGGACGGAGGGTGAACATACACAGGGACAATGGGACTGGGGTGTGGAGAGGGGCTGGACATTCCAGGAAGAATGGAGAGCCGAGTGGGATGGGGGAAGCGGACCACTCAGGTGGAACGCGGGCCACTGTGTAACCGCCTCGGAGCCTGCCTGGCTCGCTGCTTCCCCCCGCCTCTGGAAAGACACATCCGATCCCATCTCTGCCTAGCTAGCAGGTGTTTGGCTGCTCTTAGGCACCTAGCTGGGCTGAACAGATGACAAAATGGTGGGAGTTCCTTATTTCTTCATCCCTGGGGTACAGGCAGCACAGATGGCCAGTGACTAACGTGGACTCTCGTGGACTACAGAGTGTTTCTCATGTGTATGATCCCCGTTAGTTACACAGCGGCCTTCCAGTTAGCTCATAGCCTTGTTATCTTTGTAAAATAAAAATCTGAGAAAGTAGATGGACTATGTCAAGCACTGACACCCTTGCTTGGGCACCTGCATTCTAATCCCTCGAAACGCGGAAGCGACCGTGGAGGACGAGCCTGGGAAGCCTCAAACGAGTGGGGCGCAAAGAGACTTTCGGCCCTCCGCCCTGTCGGGCTCGGCCTGCGAGTACAGGCGGGCTGCCCGCTGGAGTTCGCACCAACCCCAGGCCTCGGGAAGCTGGAGCCAAGAGATTGCGTCTTCATCCGCGGCGACCTGGAGCTGGCGGCGACTTAGAAAGTCTAGGATCGGGTGGCTGAGGAAGGAGGATTGGCAGGAGTCCAGGGCTAACCTGGGATCTACAGTGGGTTCAGGACCAGCCAAGGCTAGATAGTGTGACCTGGGTACAGCGAGACTTTGTCTCTAAATAAATAAATAAAGCCCGGAAATACGACGATTATGCGGCCAGAAGGACCGTGGGCCGGAATGGAAGGCAAATCTTCCAGGGGTAACAACAATCAGGATCAGATTCTGCCACGCGCGAAACAGCTGTCCCGTGGTCGCGCGGTGCCGACCGTGCCCGAAAGGGTTAGAGGACGCGCTCATTCAGGGCTTTACGACTTGTCAACAGTAAGTTGGGACTCATGGTAGGTTCCATGGTGTAATGGTTAGCACTCTGGACTCTGAATCCAGCGATCCGAGTTCAAATCTCGGTGGAACCTTCCTCGAAGGCGCTTCCGTTTTGTCTAAGTGCTCCTCTTTATTCACGGCCTCACCCTTTTGATGGATTCTGGCGGAGGCGAAACATGATAGTCGAACTGAAGAGGAAAAAAACTGAGGCAACAATGACGCCCAGAAGGCGGAAAGAATTGAAAACCAACGGTTAACTCAAAGGGCGGGAACAAGAGAAAAACTACTGTGTCAGAAGTGGGATTCGAACCCACGCCTCCATACGGAGACCAGAACCCCCAAGGGGAAGCTGTGCTTGAGTCTGGCGCCTTAGACCACTCGGCCATCCTGACACCTGAAAGTTTTTCTTTCAAACACATCAATTCTTCCGTTATGAGATGAGTACGTTCTCAAGACAGCGTGATGTACGTCGCAGCAGCGAGATGGGAGCGCAAAATCCTTGCGTGGTAGTGCTACCTGCTCCCCCGTGCCGCCCAGCTGGTTTGCCCGGCAGTCTGAGGCCAAGTGCCTACCATCCCTGGGAACAAAAACGGGAGGCTCCTGCTCCGGATAACCGGGGACCGGGTTAGAGAGCGCCTCACCTGTGTGCTGGAGCATCTTAAAGCCAGGTCAGGAAAAATATCGCTAAAAATCACATTGCTTTTATTATTTTGGATTAAACCCAGGGACTTTGCACTGAGATACATTCCCCGCTCGTTCTTTTTTATTTTGAGACAAGGTCTTAACTAAGTTGCTCAATTACCCAGGCTAGGCTAAAATTTGTGATCCTCTTGTCTCGGCTTCCGTGTTGGGATTACAGGCCCACAAGGCCCATCTTTAAAATCACACAGCTTTAGGGGTTTTTCGTCTTCTCGAGGTGCAGCCTATTGGCCACGGGCCGGACACATCTGAGAACTGTTTCTTTCGAAAAATATCTTTGGTGCCACTTTTGGATTTTTTTGTTTCTTTCGGTTTTTGAGACAGGGTTTACACTATACAGCCCAGGCTGGCCGGAACCCGTGATCCTGCAAGCTCAGCCTCCCAGCACCACACCTGGCTAACATGCGGAACTGATGGAATTGTATTAAGATTTGGACTTTGGGTGTGATGGGCGCCCAACAGCCTAGAGAGTGAAAGATATGAGTAATCCTGGGTAATTCTGATCATGCCTTAAAAGCTATGTCTTCGTGTTGGTGCCTGCCTGTAATACCAGCACCAAGAAGTTGAGGTAGGAGGATCGCAAATTCGGACCCAGCTTGGGTACTTTAGCGATTCGGCAGGTTTCTACCTCAAAATGTAAAAGGGGGGGGGAGGGGGGAGTGTTCTAGGGATGTAGCTCAGTACCATTTTTTTTTAAAAAGCTACATTTTCCATCAATCTCCAATTTTTCACTTCCTCGTTCCCTTCCTTTCAATAGCACATAAATGGATTACAGAAAAAAATACCACAAAATGAAGGGTAATGGGAACAGCTGCATTCACTCGGCTACTGATTCACTTCACAAACTGGCAAACGCACAATTACAACCACCTTGATCCAAGCGGAGTAAAAAGTACTCAAGTGAACTTGCGAGTTGGGAGCGAAGCAAATAGCAATTTCGCGAGCCGCCGGGTTTACAGAGCTCGGGCCCAGGTACGCACTAGGCGGCAGCGGGGCGGGGCGCGTCCCCGACCGCGGTACCCACGTGACTGGGAGGGCGGGGCCCGGACGCTGCGGAGCTCCGAGCCCGCCCGCCCCTTCCGCTCGCGGGAGCCGTTCCTGCGGTCACGTGGTCTCGCGCGCTTCCGGCCGCGCTGCGGCCGGGGACGGCAACCGGTACCGGCCGGCCATGGCAGCGGCCAGCGCGGCCGAGGGCCTGCAACAGGAGACCACCTGCCCCGCGTGCCGCCAGTACTTCGCGGAGCCCGTGGTGCTTGACTGCGGCCACAGCGTCTGTGGCGCCTGCCTGGCGCGCTGCCGGGGCGCGGCTGAGGCCGACGTAGCGTGCCCGCAGTGCCGCCAGCCCTGCCCCCGGCGCCACGCGCGGCCCAACCGGCACCTGGCGGCTGTGACGCGACTGGTGCGGCAGCTGCGCGCGGAGCGGTGCGCGGGCCCGGGCGGCGAGATGGGCGCTTGCGAGCGGCACCGGGAGCCGCTGAAGCTGTACTGCGAGGAGGACCGCACGCCCATCTGCGTGGTGTGCGACCGCGCGCGCGAACACCGCGGCCACAGCGTGCTGCCGCTCGAGGAGGCGGTGGACGGATTTAAGGTGCGCGGAGGGGGCGGGGGCGGCGGGCCGGGGTGCGGGCCCCCACCCCACCCGCATGGCGGGAGACGCAAACGGGCACGTAGCCAAGCCGCGGTGGCAGGCGGGGCCCACGCAGTTTGAAGCTGGCCGGTAGTAGGGACCAGCTTCCCAGCATCACACGGGGGAGAATGCGGCTCTCTTGGTACAGCGAAGTGTCCATCCACAGGAGACTCAGTGCTAAAGTAAGGATGAGGCTCGTCACGCTGTGGGACACAGTGTACGGGGCGTTGCTCGCAGAAAAGCAGTATGTAGATACAGTCATTCCCTGTTGAAATGTGTGCCCCTGGCCATTTGGCTGAACACCTTCCTCCAGTCGCCTCCGAAGCCCTACACCGCTCAAGGCTGCTTGGTACATTGACCGAGGCCGCAGCACGCCCTGGCATGGCGCCGTGGGCTGCGATACTCTGCACGGTAAGAACACAGCTGTGCTGATGCTGCCGGCTGCCGTGTCTTGTCCTCAGGAACAAATCCAGAACCAGCTTGACCATCTGAAGAGAGTGAAAGATTTAAAGAAGAGGCGACGGGCCCAGGGCGAGCAGGCGCGGGCGGAGCTTCTGGTAAGAATGGTCTTCACTTTTCTCTGCCCATTGTGTCTCCAATCTTCACCTGGCACCCTCCCTCTCCTTCCTGACCCTTATCCCAGTAGTTTAGAGGCTTTTATAACGTGCATTTATATCTGCCTGCTTCCTCCTTTGGAGAAATCCACTTCTGGAAAATGAGCTTATACTGTTGTATCAAGTAATCTTTGGGCAATAATGCTCTTGGCCAGGCAGTAAAGAACTTCTGGGATGAGCTCAGCCCTGGTGTCCTCAGGCTCCAGGTAGTCTATAGTACAAGAACTCTGCTCCCCTGTCGGGAGACTGGGTAGGCTGAGATGTGCCCAGACAGTGCCCTCTATGGGACGATTACAGCTGGTCTCTGACAACGGAAGCGCCTGGACATGCCTCTTTGTCCTAAAACAGCCTGTTGTTCAGGGAAAAGACCAAAGCAGTCGCTCTAGGGCTCAGTTTCCTCATTTGTGAAGTGGGCAGTTGGGGTAGAGTTGGAATTTTCCATCAAGATAGTACCACTTAGGTGTGAGGGGTAGTATGTGGATGTTCTTTGGTTGGGGAATAGAGGTGGGGACTGATCAGCCAGGAGTGTTAAAGGTCTTACCATGAGACACAGCCCCACCCAGGTGGGGTTGTATTCATCTCGGAGCTAAAAGCACCCCTTAGAGAAACACTGAGCTTTAGTTTTCTAAGATTCTATCGAATAGCTTATGCCTTTGGGAGAGTTACCTAGCTGAGAAAAGGTTTGAGCTTGCAAGTAGGAGTTATTTTTTTCAGCATCTGGATACTGGATATCAACTTTTTTTTCCATCTTTGCCCTTTTTCCACATATTTTATTACTGTATATTGGTTATGCAGGCAAATGAGTTTCACTTTGGCAGATTTGTACGCGTATGTAACACACTTTGGTTATATCCCTTTCCTCCTGAGGGAAGGAAGGACTCACACTCCTAGGTTTGAGCCTCCCCCGAGTCTGTAGCAAGACTGAGGAGGGAGCTACCAGGGCAGAACAGGTTGGGTCAGACTTTGTGAAGAGGGCCACATTAATAGTAAATATCTTGAGCCTTTTTGGACTACATTGTAGTCACAGCTGGTTGTCTCTGATTGGATCTCAGAAGCAGCCCTGTCCCCTTTGCAGGTGAAGGTGACCAGTGGGCTGCAGCTCTTCACCTTGCTCCTTTGGGACCGTTTCCTCACCATTTGTTTTGAGACAGGGTCGTCTTCTGTAGTCCAGGCTGGTCGTGAACACACTATGTTGACCAGGCTGGCCTCATTCTCACAGCAGTCTTCCTGCTTCAGCCTCCAAAATGCTTGTTTATTTATTTATTCATTTTTTCATTTAAGGTACTGGGCACAGAGTGATGAGTTACATTCCTAGGCTTGTTTTTTTATACTGAGAATTGAGGCCACAGCCCTGACACTGAGCCACATCTGTAGTTTTTATTTGTTTGTTTGTTTTAAGACAAGGTCTCACCAAGTTCTTAGATTGCATAGATTCGGCTCAAACTTGTTATCTTCCTGCGTCTGCCTCTTGTATTGAGATTACAGGTCTGAACCACTGGGCCAAGCATTTTATGTATTTATTTATTTATACTGGGGTATCAAGCTCAGAGCATTGGAATCAAGGTACATTTCCATCACTTTTTTTTTTAATCTTTTGATTTTTGAGACATAGTTTTGCTAAGTTGCCCTGGCAGGCTCAATATGTAATCTTACTGCCTCAGCTTCCCAGAGTGCTGTGGTTATAGGCCCACAACACTAGACCTGACTCTCGCCCCTTATTTAAAAATATAAAGGAAGGAGCTGAAGGAATGGCTCAGGGTTAAAGCACTTGCTTAGCAAGCACTTAGTAAATTGCTAAGTACCCAAGTTGATTCCCCAGCACCACATGCACTAGGTGTTGTGATGCATGCCTGTAATCCCAGTACTCGAGAGGCTAAGGCAGGAAGATTGCTGTAAGTCCAAGGCCAGCCTGGGTTATAGAATGAGACCCTGTCTCCAAAAAAAAATATATATATATATATATATATATATATATATATATATATATATATATATATAAAGGCACCCCAATAGTGAGGGTGAATTGCAGTAAAAAGCACACAGGCCTGACCATGTCTCTTCTCTGACAGTTTTTATGGCTGTCAGTCTTCCCTCAGTGCTTGGTGCCTCAGCCAGGGAGCACATGTCACCCTCTACCCCCTGTGTTGCGTCTGCCTCTTCCCCTGTGTTTATGTGGTAGGTAGACTTCTGTTTATTTTTGTTTTGTTTTGTTTTGTTTTTGTTCCCCAGTGCTGAGGATTAAGCGTAGGGCCTGTGCTTGCCTGGCAAATATTCTTCCATGGAGCTGCATCCACAGCCCTCATTTATTGTCTCTTTGGAAGCAGGATGTCCCCAGGTTGCCTAGGCTGCTCTTGAATTTGTAATCCCCCACCGCAGCCTTCTTAGTGCCTTGGTTTGTAGATACACGTCTGGTGCCCAGCTGACCTCCAATTCATTCTGTAATGTGCTGTAATGTGGTATGAACATTGTCTCCATGAAGCTAGGTCCAGCTGCCCCTGCACTCTGTCACACGGTGTGCCTGTCTGTGACTATCATACTCTTGACTCTAACTGGACTACGTCCTTGAAATTCAGGACTGTGTCCTCATCAAAGGGGTAGCTCAGCTCCTGGCCACTGCGTGTGTGGCCAGTGAAGACTGGAACAATAGTGAGTGGAGACAGTGCTGCTTTAGTGGCCCTGGTTAAACAGGGCATCCTGGTCATCAGGCAAAAGTGTGACTGTGACTGTGACTGTCATGTCCTAGAGCCTCACCCAGATGGAAAGAGAGAAGATTGTGTGGGAGTTTGAGCAGCTGGCCCATGCTCTAAAGGAGCATGAGTACCGCCTGCTGGCACGCCTGGAGGAGCTGGACCTGGCCATCTACAACAGCATCAATGGCGCCATCGCTCAGTTCTCTTGCAACATTGCACAGCTTAGTGGCCTGATTGCCCAGCTGGAGGAGAAGCAGCGGCAGCCCACCCGAGAGCTACTACAGGTAACGGGAGCACCTGGCTCTCCTCAGCTAATAGTACAGCCTTATAACTGGAATTGGTTTGCCCTGTTAAAGAAGTGTGGGTGGGTGACTTTCTTGTCTGTGTTGCTTTCTAAGATTTTGGCTGCTCTGACATAAACACTGAGAAAGCAGATTTTTTTTTTTAAGACAGACTTGAAGGTGTTATTTTTGGTTTGATTTGTATTATTTTTTATTAGCCTGGCATGTTAGTACATACCTGTAATCCCATTACTCTGGGAGGCTGAGGCAGGAGTATTGCAGGTTGGAGCCCAGCCTGGGAAACTTAGTGACTTAGTGAGATTGTCTCAAAAAATAGGAGTGATTTCAAAGATAGATTAAGTGAAAAAATCAAAATGTAAAATTTGTTGCTCTTAGTAAAGTAAAGAACAGATTAGAAAATATATGTAGCAACTGTTTTTGCAGAGGAAATTGGTAAGATACATAATGGAGATGGAGAGAGTGAGGTAGGAAGGAAGGAGAAAGAGGGACAGATTCTAGCCAAGTCTTACTTTATGAGCCCTGAAGCAATAGCAAGAGTAACAGGTGATTATATCCCATTGCGATAGTAAGAACCTTCGAGTCCATACTAATAAGTAAGAAGGAAACATTCTTTCTTCCAGTAGAATGTCCACTAAGTAATACAGAAAACAGTTGAAGTTAGAGAATGACCTTTTGTTAATCATCATAATAAAAACTGATTCAGAGAATTCTTTGTGGATGTCAGATCTTAAGGGGGGAGCATCTGAGAAGAATCCTAAGTCCCACAGATTGCCTGTTAATTACAAAAGGGAGAAGAGAACATTGTGTGGCAAGTACATAGTGGCCAGTCAGTGTCACCGCTACTGGACAGGCAGGTGTCACTGGCCTTTGGAAGGTCATGGTGTTCCCCAGCTAGAGCTCACGGTCTGTATCTGATCATGTTAAACTGAAATGAGTGGTGTTCTGCACAGCAGCCAACTGTCTCACATGAAGCAGAACCTGAAAGACAAAACAGTGCTGAGATGTGGCCCTGGTAAAAAGCTCGGATCGTGGTAACTAAGAAGAGCAGGTGTGATCCAAGGCTCAGGGCTTCTGATCCATTCAGTCCTCTGAATTTAGGCAAAACCTGGAGAGAGCCAAGGTGGCCACAAAGAGCTCTGTTAAGATAGCTGGTCAGATTGGAGGTTGGGCTCTGGGTGGGATCCGTGTGCCAATATAGCATCTCCGGGTTGGGTGCCTGCTGTGTCCCTAGGACAGGAAGTGTGGAAGTTGGGGGAGGTAGGGTGAAGTATGGCGTATCAGATGGCTCTGAAGATGCATGTATCATACACATGGTACATACGAGAGGAAGAAGAGAAAATGATAAGCCAGGTAAATAGCTGAAGGTTGGTATTTCTGGGGAAAGAGTGTACGCGAGTTCTTTTATGAGGAGCTGTTCATATCGGAAATTTCTTCACAATAAAGAGCAAGCAAGTAGATGGGTTGTGGCTAAGGCCAGGGTGCCCCAGTCAGAAACCCCACTGTGCTCTGCCTGGGGTTGTCTCCTCGAGACCAAGTTGTGTTCCTGAGTCTTGTCTCAGAGGGGCTTCACATTTGTGAGAGGAAACTCAAGTCGTGACTACATCTGATGACTATCCCTTTCCTTTCTCTCACAGGACATCGGGGACACGCTGAGCAGGTATAGTTTTCTTGCCTCCACTGTTAAACTAAGTCACAGGAAGACTGTCTCACATTTATCTGTTATGAAAAAAGCTTGGGTCTGAGATGATATCTCACCAGATTGCCCCATCCCTAGAGAGTCACTGGGGTGTGGGAAACTGGACAGGCCTCAGCTCTTCTCAGTAAAACTGGGGAATTGTGGATAGATGGTTGAGTGGGGGTGGGGCTTTATTGGTGTTTGAGCACTACTAGACACTTCCTTGGGAACTTTGGGAACTTTGGGAACTTGGGCAGAGTACAAGGATATATTATCACTGTTGCTTCCTATGAACTTCACAATCCTCTCCATTTCATTGTATCAGTTTTTTCTCCAGAATGGAGGAAACATGGCCTAGGAGGGTCTGGCCAGTATGAAGTTATGGTAATTATTCAAGAGATACCTGGAATTTTATTTTTTTTATTTATTTATTTTTGGAGACGGGTTGCTTATAGTCAAGGATGGTCCTGAACTCACTATGTAACTCAGGCCTCCAGACCATGGCAATCCTCCTGCCTGGGCCTTGGATTCTGGTCTTATTCTGTTTTCTGTTTTGTTTTGTTTTGTATTCTCTACTCTGCCATCCCATGAAAAATAAGGGAACTGGAGTGTGTGGCTTCAAGAACCTGTGCTCAGCATGTATAAGGCCCTGGTGCCATCCTCAGCACCAGCTTGAAGAAGAAAATGGAGAGGAGCTCTCTGAGGGCTAGAAAAGAGACCCAAAAGGGAGCAGCTGCAGGGACAAGGGGCCCAAGGACAAGGAGAGGCCCTGGGCAGAAACGTGCAGTGCAAGGGTGCCAGCAGGGGTAGCGATTTGGAGTGGACTTGAAGTTGATTAATCTCTGGTTGGCCAATCCCCCAGAAAACAGTACCACCTGACTGCAAAGCCCCTGAGGAGGAGGCAGGCAGCAGGGATGGGGTGGTTTTGGTGTGGTCTGTGGACATAAAATTGTTTCAGTCTAACTAGGGTTTTTGGGGGTCTCCAGAGTAGGGGAGGAAGAGGTAGGTTCAGTTATACCAGTTCCAGCCTGATGACCAAGGAAAGTAACCTCTCCCTTGCTACTCTAGTGCCAGCCTGGTTCTGACCTGTGGCATAACATAGGGTGCAGCCCCCAGTTCCTAGCAGTGTATGGCTGTATGAGGTAGGAAATCTGAAATTTTACTACTTTAAGGCATAGACAGTACAAAAAAAAATTGTCACCACATAAAAAAATGTGGGTAGGTGGCCACCAGGGCTAGACAGTGGCTCCAAGGATTCTGCAGACAGATTTTCTAGTCCAGTGTAGTGGCACCAGCCTGTTAATTGGAATACTCTGAGAAGTTGAGGCAAAAGGATCACAAGTTTGAGCTCAGCCTGGGAAAGTCAGAGAAGACTTTTCAAAATAAAAACAAATTTTTAAAAGTCTAGGGATATAGCTGAGTGCTGAGTCTTTGGGTTCAATACCCAGTACAGGAAGGAAGAAAGGAAAAAAACGAGCTAATTTCTTCCTGTTCTTACATAGACCAACAGAGCTGCTAACAAAAACAAAACAGGAGAGGAGAAAGGAGACAGATTCATTTTGAGCAGGTTTTTCAAAATACTGTGAGGTACTTCTTGTTGGACAGGACTTTGTCACAAGGTGACATGTAGCTTTAGTGAACGCTGGACCGCCATAACCACAAAATCTGGATGATGGGGAAGGGGCGTCAGGCAGGAAACTGGTAGTCGTTGATGCAGACAAGCAGGTATTGTATCTCAGTATGCCCATTTGGCTAAAGATGTCATTCTCCATATATGGCAACTGACAATTACTGATAGTTGTTGACCATAATATTACAGGCTTCCCTGTAGAATCTAGTGATTTCTGATGTGATCCGCCTTATAATTCAGTTTAGTTCAGCAAACTTTTTCTAGTACTGGGATTTAAGCCAGTGCTGTTACACTGAGCTACATCGCCAGCCAGTTTTATTTTGAGACAGTCTCACTAACATGCCCAGGCAGGACTTGTCGATCCTCCTGCCTGTGCCTTCTAGAGTACAGTAAACCTTTCTGCAGAATTGCATCTCGAGAGCCCATGAAATGGGAGCTTTGTGGGAAATAAAAATGAGTTGTAGAGGAGAAGCTGTGAGAGGGTGAGTAGCTGGCCTTCAGGACTGGGCACTGGTGCTGGAGAGGTGAGCCAGGCCCTGGCCTATCCTGTGGAAGGTGCTGGAATTGGAGGAGGGACCCACCTGTGTCCTTTGAATTTAGGGCTGAACGGATCAGAAGTCCTGAGCCTTGGATCACACCTCCAGATCTGCAAGAGAAAATCCACATTTTTGCCCAAAAATGTCTGTTCCTGACAGAGAGTCTGAAGCAATTCACAGGTAATACGGCAAAAGGGGTCATGAGAGAAGATAGGTGTATATTCTGATAGCTGTGTCTCTCCTGAATGAGTATCTGCTGTCCAACACTGATATACAGATATGGAATGCAACTGAATGACTTCTCCTATTCTCTCCTTAGAGAAAATGCAGTCAGATATGGAGAAAATTCAAGGTAAATTCACCTACTTCCTGGGCTTCTGTTATTGGGCTTTCCTGGGAAGTAAGGCATCTGTGTGGAGGGTGTAGGGCATTGAGATGGGGACCCACTGGCCAGCCTCCCCCAAAGATCACGTGTTCCTTTCTACGTTGTGAATGTCATCAACAGCCACTTGTCCTCAGGTGTAGTGTGAACTTTGTCCAGCCAGTTCTCTCTGTCCCTAGATGGAGGATAAAGTGGGCCTATTAAAGATTGGTCAAGAGTTAGCTTGAGTACCTAGTTGAGAAGTAATAAACTATCCTGGTTATAATTCACATACAAACCTATTTGCAGGGGTGGTGGGGTTTCCCATTGCTGTGGACACAGGTGTCATTGGTCAGAGGGCTTGAGCCTTGGGGATAGGACGTGGTTGGAGCCATTACTCGAGAAGCAGGCCATGGGCCTCATCAAGAGTCTACATTGTTATTTCCTCATCTTGCATATGAGGAGAATAATAACTTACCCCTAGGTGTTATAAAGTTAATTAAGATCTATCTCCATTTCCAGTGTTTAGATGAAGCCTGATAGATTATATACCCTATATTTTGTTAACAATGTCTAGGCATTTGGGGAAAGTTTGTCCCAATTCAAGATTTCTTGGTCATGAGACACTTAACTGAGGAATTGACTGTGTAATTCCCTGTGTGCCAGGTCTATATTTGCTTTGCCGTTTAGTGCCTGGCAGTACAGGTGTAGGAGACCATCCTGCATTGTCAGGACAGATGAGGAGAGCTGCCCCTTCAGCCCACAGGCAGCCCCAGAAGTGGTGACTTCATTCCTGGCCTTCTTCATTTCTCCTGACTCTTCTCTTACTACTTACAGGGTTCCATAGAAACATTTGTGAAAATACTTAATGTACTGTAAAGCCCCACATAATGGTCTTGTTACCCCAGAGCCTTAATGGGTGGGCTTTGCACCACCAGCCCCTAAAGCAGGAATGGCTTGTTAAAGCAAGGCACATATATAACAGGGGATTTGAACTATTTCTTTGGAAGAGCCAGCTGGCTCATCACAGAGAGGAACTCTTAGCCCAGTTTGACACAATCTTTTTGCAGCCTCAGACACGTGGTTAGCCTTCTGCCTAAGGTTCCTGTCCCTTCTTCCCTTAATGTCCCTGGCTGCGTGGTAGAGTTGTGCAGTGTACTAGGAAATCCAGGCATGGCTGCACAGGGATTTCAAAGTCTTTCTGGACATAATGCTTTGTGATGACCTATCAGAACACTCGCAGCTATAGAGTTGCTGGAAATGCTCATATGCCTTCCATAACTTTCTGTCTTTTGTTCTTTCAGAATTGAGGGAGGCTCAGTTATACTCAGGTAAGTGATAAGAGAAACCCTACTGGGGAAAAGAAGGAAAACTCCTTGGGACCCAGACTACTGTCATGTGCCATTAGTCGTCTGGCCCGTTTTCACGATAGCATTGCCATCTGCAAAGCCTCAGAGCTAAAGCTGTAGGAGGAGGACAAAAAAGTTGAAAAAATTGAGTTGAAAAAATATTGCGCAGGGGAGTGTTGGATCCCAGCTGGTATTCTCAGTTCAGGTGAACATTCAGAGTCTCGGTGGCCTGTCACTGTGCCCTGAGCAAAGGTTTGTTGCTTCCCAAAGCCATCTTCAGATGGCTCAGAAAGGCTGGGCAAGTCTCCGATCTGAGAGGTACTCATATCTGAGATGTATGCATCTGTCTCATGGTCACAAAACCACCATGTGTTCTGTGGTGACCTCCCATGGGGAAAACTCTACACTTGGTAGGTCTTTGTTTATTGGCGCCCAGTGGCCAGGATCCATATTTCTTTCTCTCAACAAGGGTCCAGTACATACTTTGCTTCTGTCCTGCATGGTCAAACATGGTGTGAGACACACCAGGCTAGGGTGGAAGTTCAGTACTGGGGTGCTTGCCTAGCATGCTAGAGGCCCTAGTTTGGTCCCCAGCACCACCAGAAAAAGAGACGGAGTGAAGAGGAGATGATCCTACCGTGGAGTTGACACTGACTGGTTAGAGGTATGAGGTAAACATACAGCACAAGAAAGGATAGGGGAAGACCGGGGGAGCCAGGTGATCGGAGCACATGCTTAGCATGTATGTGAGGCTCTGACTGACCCAAGGGTTCAGTCATAACACAAAAAGAGAAAGAGGGGAGGGCTGCTGGTAACAAATTGTTGAACCGAGGGTTCTGGGTGAACTTTGCCAGTTGCCTATCACAACCTTTTGATTTCTGGGAGATGATGTTTGGGAATCCTTCTGAGCAAAGTTGTAACAGGCAAATAGGGAATGGCCAATGTGCTTTTGAAGGTAGAGACACCTCTTGATAGCCTGAGGTGGAAATGCTAACCAGTAGTGGAGTTTTTAGATGTAAAACTTAGAAGTAGGACCTACGTGTGGTGGTACATCCTTATAATCCCACCCAGTACTCTAGGAGGCTGAGGCAGGAGAATCTCAAGTTTGAGCCTAGCCTGGACAACTTAGTGAGAACCATGGATCAGAGTAAAAGCCGGGCTGGAGATACAGCTCAGCGTGAAAACCTTCTGTTCAGTTGCCAGTACTGGAGGAAAAAGAAAAGAAAAGAAAAAATGTGTACTGCGAAGAACAATGGGAAGATAAAAGCCTTCGAAGATGAATAGACTTGCATGTTCAGAATAAAGTCTCATTAAATGAGTTAAAGAGTGACTTGAAAAGCAGGCAGACTGGTACAGAGTCCAGTACGTTACCTGAGTCCAAATTTCTGCAGCTTTGAAGCCAAATCTTTTCATGAGTTTATAGTGTATTAAGGGAAGCAAAACTGGAATCCTGTTAGGCTATTGCAACCCATCCCACAGGACATGGGCATTCCTGCTCTGTGGCAGGTCTAATGATACCTAACCCAGACATTCAGCGTTCCTTAACCTGTAATGTTCTGAAGTCTAGAAACCTTTTTCTTACACCTTCTGAATCACTTTCACATTAAGGACTTTTGAACACTTAAGGAAAACCTCAAATTTAGTTTATAATGAAGTTTGTGGCCCAAGAGGTTCAAGAAAGGGAATGGGGGTAAAATGTTAGCACTTTGACCTTTTGTATCACCAGTACAACAATTCCAATAGTCATTTTTGAAATGTACATTTCAAGCAGTGTTTCAGTGTAAAATGAATGTAGCCCCTGTATCCTCTTGTGGGGGCATTCTTAAGTTTCTGGGGGCAAGGAACTGAGTGACCTGATCCTCCCTTCTGCTTCTGCAGTGGATGTGACACTGGACCCTGACACGGCCTACCCAAGCCTGATCCTCTCAGACAACCTGCGGCAGGTGCGGTACAGTTATCTGCAGCAGGACCTACCTGACAACCCAGAGCGCTTCAACCTATTCCCCTGTGTCCTGGGCTCTCCATGCTTCATTGCGGGGAGACATTATTGGGAGGTAGAGGTGGGTGACAAAGCCAAGTGGACCATCGGTGTTTGTGAAGACTCCGTGTGCAGGAAGGGTGGCGTGACCTCGGCACCCCAGAATGGATTCTGGGCAGTGTCGCTGTGGTATGGGAAGGAGTACTGGGCTCTGACGTCCCCTATGACTGCCCTTCCCCTGCGGACACCCCTGCAGCGGGTGGGGATCTTCCTGGACTATGATGCAGGTGAGGTCTCCTTCTACAATGTGACAGAGCGGTGCCACACCTTCACCTTCTCCCATGCCACCTTCTGTGGGCCTGTGCGGCCCTACTTCAGCCTGAGCTACTCAGGGGGAAAGAGTGCGGCCCCTCTGGTCATCTGCCCCATGAGTGGGGTCGGTGGCTTCTCCGGCCATGTGGGGAACCATGGTCACCCCATGGAGACATCCCCCTGAGGAGGAGAAGATGCAGCCCTTGGGGCTGTTGGCCAGCTCCTGCCCTCTACATGAGGTATCCTTGCTGTGTCCTTGTCTTTGCGGTGTCCTTGTCCTTGGAGTGGGACAGGGAAGCCTGTGTCACCTCCTTTTCTTCTGTGCACATTGTGAGTTTTGAGAAGTATTGATATTTCTCTAAAATAAAAAGAGTGGCTTCTAGTATATCCCAGTTGGATTCATACATTCCTCAAGTGGGGAAAGCTGATTGTGTGGACCTGGAGACAGCACTGGCCATCCCTCTGTCTCTAGAAGGGATGACCTGACACGTGCTGTTAAGGGCAGCAGCACCGCCAGTGCTATCAGCCTGGGGTACTCCGAAGGCTGAGAACATCATTTTGAGCGAGCCAATGATGTTCGGAGTCCTTCCCTTCAGCGACACACTCCTCTCCAAAAATAAAGTGGAAGTTCACATTGCTGATGTGCTTCAGGTCTTGGTGGGTGGGGCTCACAGGCGGAGAGTGGAGGGGACCTGCTGGTGATCCCATCCTGGCCAGGACTTTTCTTCCACCTGAGTAATAAAACTTGGCTTCTCACTGCTATCTAATGGGTGTGAGGAAGCACAGCTGAACAGCCCTGTCCATGGCCTGGGGTTCTTGTACTGCTTCATCTTGCAGTTTCACTGGTGAAGTACGTCTTTAATTGGCAGTGGCGTAACAGAGTACTGCTGGTAACAGATCAAAGGAGCCCAGTGTGGTGGCCCACACCTATAATCCCAGCACCCTGGGAGGCTGGGGCAGGTGGATTGCCAGTTCAAGCCCAGCCTGAGTAACTCAGCAAGACTGGAAAAGTAAAAAGGGCTGGGGATGTACCTGATTGCAGAGGTCCTGAGTCAGTACCCAGTACCACCAGCCCAAGCTGTGGGGTGCCAGGGAACAGTCGGGCTGCAGTACGGATCTTTTCTACTTCAGGCACAGCTTCAGAGGACAAGAATCCATGGGCTGTATACTACTCCTGGTCCAGGTGTTAGAGCTTTATGACTGCAGACTGAGTTGGTAATTGTCATGATTCATTCATTGACGGTAAGGGAAGTAATACAACCAGAGACTTGTGGTTGCAGAATAGGCTCCCACGAGGTAGATTAGCTTTTGCTGAATACTATGAGATATGAGAATAATATAGACATGTATGTACATTGCAACAAGCACACCAGCACTTGGCATAGTGTGAAGTTTTATGCATAGTAATTTATCCCTTCTGAAAACTTAAGGAAGTGTGTAGTGTTGCCTTTATTTTAGAGGTACTGAAGCACACAGGGTGACTGATCCCAAGTGTACAGTGGGGAAGCCACAGCCAGGATCAAGCACAGGTGGATCATGGCCCCACATGTCGAGTGTCATATGCCATGTGCTCTAACCTATCTATACAGACAAGAGTGCCTGAAAGGTTACTTTCAAATGTGCTGCTTACTAATTTCAGACTTGAACTGCAAACAAGACCCGTTTCATTCACACTTAGAGCGGTGAAAAAGGGAAATACAGCAGGCATGATACTCTTAAATTCAAATACTGTTCCACCAACTTAAAGTCTCAGCAATTTCATCAGAACCCCAGAACCTGCTCTTGGTTTGGGGGCTTTCTCATCATTCTTAGTGAAGACCTCACACAAAGGGAATTTTTGAGTTAACCTGGTACAGGATTTAGTAATCTAAGCACATAATTAAATCAAAATGTATCCCTGGACCAAACTAGTCAAATGTTTAAAAGGTTCACATATTCAATTACACCTCACATAATTCCAGAGAGGACAAGCCACTTTAAAAAAAAATCAAGGAAGCTGCAGTTTAACATGCCATAGAGGAGAAATAAGGATGGAACAACAACAAAAAGTGACACGCACCTTGGTCTGTAATCTCAGCACAATCGGAGGCAGAAGCAGATAGATCCGAAGCTCAACCACAGCCTGGGCAATCTAGAGAGACCCTACCTCAAAATCAGAAGTAAAAATGGGCTGGGGAAGCTCAATGCAAAGGCCCAGGGCTCAATCCACAGTATAATTAATACAGCAAAAGAAATTTTATGTATATATGTTTGTAGTATGTTTTAAAAGTAAGTAAAGTATGTACCATGCATGACCTTTGGAAACGACTGAATATTTTAAATGTTGGCATGGTTTTTATTTTTATTTACGTTTTGTACAACCCATTCTCTTAGCAATTATTTTAAAAACATAAGTAATAAAGTGGTTCCCATTGCCGCCTTGGGGTCACTCCCGGCACAACTTCAACGACACAAGCTCAGTAAAGAAAACACAACAGCGTTAGTTGTACTCATGTTCCCTTTAATTGTGAAAACTAGAACGAGGAAACCAAGGCAGTCTCTTCATGCAGAAAGAAGACCTACTCTTTACAGGAAGAAAAAATCCTTTTTTATTCTAATAAATATATAGAAATGAAAAGAGCCTGCAGGACAAAATCTAGTTACAATTTCCAGTCAGCCAACGGCCATACTACCTGCAAAACGCGCCCAGTCTTGTTTAATTACAATGTCCAAAACTGGATTTCTACTCTGAAGCACATAACAGTCGGAGCCGCCGGCCACCCGTGGAGAGGAACGTCGTCCCTGAGCAATGCGGCCCTCAGGGCCCGGCGCTGGCGCCTCGGCGAAGTCCGGGAGAGGCCAGCGTGTCGCCATCACGCCCTCGCCGCGCTTGTCCCCGTCCCTGTCGAGCCCAGAGGACTCAGTGAACAGCGGGCAGCTCCGGGATAGCAGGATGGGAAACGAGGGAGCAACAGGTCCACAGTAGCGCTACGGTTCGGCTCCCGGGCCTCCCGGGAGATTCCGGACAGGCGGCTCCGCGGCCCGTCTTCTCTTCCGGGGCCGGCGGCAACACACTGGCATCCACACGTTCCTCCAGGGAAGGCCACGGTCTCGCGCACGATCTCGGCCTTCACACAGGGCTTGCTTTCAGTCTCTAGCACGCTCGGAGCAGCTAAAAACGTCTCCTTCCCCAGCCACAGGTAGGAGCCCCGGTGTCATCACCATGTGCCTCGTAGACCTTCGTTCCTAACGTCATCACGCCGCGCGCGTACACGACCTCAGCAAGCTCTCTTCAGTGCTATTTCTAGGTCTCTCTTCAGCGTGTCAGGATGGCCGAGTGGTCTAAGGCGCCAGACTCAAGCTCTGCTTCCCTGTGTTGGGGGTTCTGGTCTCCGCATGGAGGCGTGGGTTCGAATCCCACTTCTGACACATGTTTTTGTTTACGTCCTTCATCTCTCGTTCATACCTGTTTGGGTGATACGCATGAACAACTACCAAATACTGAACTTTACAAAATTGACGATTAAATTTCATTTAGTGTGTGAAAAAAAAACTAAAGCGGAAGCATCGCAATACTTTTAAGAAGCTGCGAGATTTAGGGGAAAACACCTTGGAAAACGATCGACTGCTGGCCGGTTGATCTGGGACGTTACTCTGGGAAGTTGGGGCATCTGGGTTATGTCCGCGGACGCTGCCTCCGAAAGACTGGACGGATCACGCTCCCTCCGGGTCTTGGATGTTCCCCAAGATCGCGTGCGGCTTCGCGGCCATTTTCTGTCTCTTGTGAATGAAAGCTCACTCTGGAGGCTGAGGCAGGGAATCACAAGGTCCCTCCCAGCCAAGGCAGTTGAGCGCCTGGCGAGATCCGAGGGGCTTGAAATTAAAAAATAAAAATGAGCTGGGATGTAGCTCAGTGCGAAGGTCCTGGGCTCATTCTCCCTAACGACGAAACAATGACCGAACAGTAAGTCTGCACCTTCCTCTCTTGAATAGAATCACTAACCCAGGTATATCGCATTTTGACACCTCTTTTATTTCTGCATTGATATATGTGTAGCCATAGTTTTTTTTAATAGACATACAATCCTCATTCTGCTTCCTGACCTATTTCTCACTTCATATAACGTGGACTCTTTCCGTGTGGAACACACATTCCCCACAAAATACTGCAGATCATCTCACACGGGGTCCAGTCTACACCCAGGACCCCTCGGGTTGGCTTTTGTTTTTCTTATATATATGATTTACTGCTTCTGAACTGTTAAAAGATATTTTTTAAAAATCACAGACATAAAATATATTAAAATATTTAATATTAAAATATTCAGACACATCAGTGCTTGGCACACACTGTGAAGAGCTTTACACTCTTTGAATTGCTAAATTATAATTCATACATATAAAAATGACTAGGTGTCAAAGATTATTTAAGTAATTAAATAACATGGCAACCAGTAAGGTGTTAAAATTGGTTCAAAAGAAAGCTCAAAGTACTGCATATTTATAGGCAACTGGAATTCTGAACTCTGTTGATACCCAGGATAATGAATGCCTAATTACAATCCAACGAAAACAATTCATTGCATATCTATGGATGAAAATCACTTGGACTATTGTCACCTTTCTACTACTCGGAGATTCAGCAGTATCTTCAGTAAAAATGTTATAAAATAACTCAAAATCAATGAAAGTTGCTGGGCACAGTGTTAACACACCTTTAACTCCAGGTATAGGAGGCTGAGGCAGCAAGTTCGTAAGTTCACAGTCAGTCTGGGGAGACTATTTCAAAGTTGAAAAAAAAAATATTAAACGTTGGGGAATGTAGCAGGTTCTAGGTTCTATCTTCACTATGGAAAGACAAAAGATGTGAAAGTTGCCCCAAAGTACGCAGGAATCTTTTTTCTTTTCTTTTTCATTTAAGACTCTCACAGGTTTTCCAGCGAAAATTCATTTGGGAGGTGGACATGATAGCTTCAAAGCCAACCACATCCTTTCACTGTTTAGCTAATATAGATTTGATATTGTTAAACAGAAATTAATCAAGACCAGTGTTTTGGTCTTAACTCCTGCAATGTTCTGTGGTACACCAGATTAAACCAAAGCAAAATCCTCATATTGTCATACGAGAGTGAAACTTTAAGAAATCAAGTATGATACAGGACGTATATGGAAACTTGCTTCAGCGATACAATGAGGGATTTCAAAGTTCGAGCTACTGGTTGCCAGTTGGGTGACTAAATGCAAACTAAAAACTGATATGCCTGCTTTCATTTCATGTCTTCTATATGGACTGCAAGCTGAAGGGCAGACTCCTGCTCAGCTCTGCTCAGGGGTTTGTTAGCCACTCTGACAACCCTAATTGGCCCACCTCATTCCCACCTGGTTTCAAGTCCAGGACACCAACTGGAGAGTAAACTAATTTTCAGGACAATGACTAATTCTAGAGCCCCTGTAAAGATGCCTAAAGCCTCCAACCATTGTCCTAAACCAGTACTCACGTGGGATCCTGTAGGGGTCTCCCTCAGCCCTCAGAGGACAGAGTAACACACTAGAACTCGCTTTTGTGAACACCTTTTCATTTATTTGGGAAGCACAGGGGCTTAAATAGACTGAGGAAGCTATCTTGGGCCAATCAGCAAGGCCTCAACCACCGAGGGGGTTGGGGGGAAGGTTTTGCCCAGGGGGAGGAAATGAGTAGAGGAAAAAGGATGGAATACCCCAGTTGTTTTTTAGACTCTTAATTAACTAAACTGGCAGTTCCGTGTTTAAGCAAAACAACACCTGGCTTAATTTACAAACAGTAACATTTCTTCATGGGAAGCAAGGAACCCCACCAAGGTCAGGGATGCTGAGACTCTTGGGCCCTGAAGACCCCAACAGGATCCCAAGGAAAAACAGAGCCTTTCAGATTATCCTAAAATGAAGTCACTCACAACAACAGGAGACAGCCCACAATCAGCCTCTCAACAACATAAGCCCACATGATGAGATTACCCTCCACTAGCAGGAGCAGTTATCCTATGATGAGGTCACTCCCCCCCCCCAGCAGGAGCAGTTACCTCACAACGGGGTCACCTCCACCAGCAAGGGCAGTTACCCTAGGATGAGGTGACCCCCACACGCACCTTAAAAAGATAAAGGAATGTCTGTTTTCCTCCTGTCTCAGAAAAAATTATTAAGCAGAAATTTAAAGCACATACTGGAAGACACAGAGTGCAGGCCTTTGAGAAGGACAGCTGCAAGAAATTCAAAAGTACACATTCAAATAATGTGACAACACCAGGAGCAATTACCTAATGTTGAAGCTGAGACTGCTCCCCATAGCAGGACCCATCACCTCACATGGGAGCTGGACATCCTCCCCTCAGGTAATGGTAGCTTCCCAAGACCATACAAATACCATCCAGAGATACTTACCACCAAAACCATGACTTGGCAGATTCCCAATCCTGATAGCTATGCATATCCCTAGCCCCTGCCTTGATCCCCCTTTCTAGAGAACCTCAAAGCTCTGTTAGTCCGGAAGGCAGATCCTGAGACTCAATATTTGCCCTTCCCAGGCTGGCCATGCTGATAACAGCTTCTCTCTTGCCCTTCATTGAATCTACTCTATTGGAACTCTAGACCCAGGGCTTTTGCTCCAAAGCTTTGGTAACTACTAGAGACTAAAACTCAGACAACTGTACAAATTCATGGTCAAAAACTTTAGGTGAGAAAGAAGAAAAATGGGGAATGGAGAATAGCTGAAGAGAATAATTGATAAATGAGTTCCCTTGTAAGGGGTGCTATGGTACACTGGGGTTATCTTATCTCAGTCCTGCATTCTCAGGAAGAATCCTTATGTCTTGAAAGGCAATTCATTCCCTGTGACAGGACTGTTCTTCCTTGAAAGGGTTGGCGGTGCAGCCCAGGCTTCCTCACAAAATAACTGCTTCTGCTGACCGAGGTGACTTCGTCATGGTGAGTCTGGGAAGCTTTGCTTTCCTAAGACACAAGGTGACTGCAGGTTCAGGAAAAGAACAGGAGATGCCTGAGGGTCTGGAGATAAACATTGTAAAGCCTGCTAATGGGATGCCCCTGCAAATCCTGATAATTATTTTAGTTACTCTTATCTTGGCGTCCTATGTCTTAGCTGGCAATGGATAGGGTGATCAACCTGTGTTAGAGTCCAGGGCCCCCTTCTGTTTAGTAGAAGCTTTTACCCTCTGTCTTTGTTTTTTAAAATAAAACTAATCTTTTTGCAACTTGCAAAAAAATTAATTTAAAAAGATAAATGTATGTCTGTTTTCTTCCTATTCTCTTGGTTCCTACTGTTTCAGAAAAAAATTATTAAACAGAAATGTAAAGTACACACTGAAAGATACAGAGTGCAGGCCTTCAAGGAGGGCAGCTGCATGAAATTCAAAAGTACATATTTAAATAGAATGTGAACCTTCATTAGGTAGGACAAGAGACTCATACTGTGGTCTAAAGCTGGGACTGTTTGGGGAGAGGAAATTTGCAACCTATACAAAGTTCAGATTTTGGTCCCACCCACAGGTCAGATATTACAGGTAAAAGAGTGGCACTGCCTAGCTTGTTTCCACCAGTCTATAGCTCTCCTTCTCTTTATGTTTAAGGTAAGTGAGCTAAGATGTTTTGCTGAAAAATATCATTTGAATCTCTGAATCTACTTAAGATCAGATTCCTGATCTTTTATCAATTATGTTAATTTATAGTCTTAATTATCTTTAAGGGGTTTGTTCCTGAAGGGCTTAGAAAAAAAGAAACATAGATAAACCAAAAGATAACCTTGGGTGACATTGTGTCCTGAATTACAGCCCTTTTAAAAGTATAACTTTCAAATCAGGCCAGCTGGAGCAGGCCTGTAATCCCAGCACTTTGGTGGGCTAGGGCAGGAGAAACACAAATTCAACCTTAGCCTGGGCAACTTAGCAATTTAGGCAGACCCAGTCTCAAAAACAAAAGCGGCAAGGGATCTAGCTCAGAGTGAAGGCCCTGTACTCAATTCCCAGTATCTCAATAAATAAATAAATAAATACATAAATACATAAAAATAAAAGAGAGAGAAAGAAAGAAAAAAAGGCACAAATAGAGTGTGGGCCCACATGAAATGGAAATTGAGGCCTACTCCTTTATCTTACGGCAGTATTTAGCATTGTGATCTATGTGATTTACCTAATATAGGAATCCTGGATTTCTGACTTTTGCTGCAGTGTTCCACAGCAGTGTTATGAATCTATCCTCATTTTCTTGCCTCACAGGTCACCAAGGGCTACACATTCCACTTTCTCCTCATCACAGAAGATGATGGAGTACAGTTCCTGTACCAATAGAAAACTAGCTGGAAAACTTTGGTGCCTGTTATTCCTTTCCATATTCCCTGAAAAATTGCTTCTACTAAAACCTTCCATCTGATTTTGTCGATGACCATCTTTTTTGGGTAATTATGTACAAGAAATCAACATCAAAGCAGGGAGTAATGGCACATGCCTGTAATCCCAGCCCACTCTACAAGTACAATGCAAGAGGATCACAGATGTGGTCCTATAGTGGGCTATTTAGTGAGTTGGTGAGAACCTGTCTCTAAACCAAAAAGGACTGGGGATGTTAATTCCGTGTGAAGGCCGTGCATTCAACTGCCATCACACACACAAAAAAAGTAATCAGTATTAATCCCCTCTTACACAGATTGCCAGGGCAGAGACTGACAAACTGGGTAATGTAACTAGAAGACTGGCCACCATAAACCTAATGAGAACTCAGACAAATTGCCTTCATCAGTGTTCACTTGTCTTAGAAAGAAGAAAGAAAGAAAATAAGAAAGAAACTTGACTGAGCCATAATTTACATGCAATAAATTCAACTGTTTTAAGAATAAAGTTTGATGGTTTTGACAAATGTATTGCTGTGGAACTATCACCATAATCATAGAATGTTCACATCACACCAAAGGAAAGTTCCCCCATGCTCCTGGGAGTCCCTTCCCCATCTTGGGCCTCTGGAGACCAGCGTTTGCCTTCTGTCACCATAATTTTGCCTTTTCTAAAAATTAATGGAACACTACAGAACGTCAGTAATGTTCTGGAGGCTTTGGAGAGGCAGCCACATTTGGCCCGTGCACCACCTTGTTGCATGTGCCCGTGGTGACAATGGTGAAGAGGGCAGTGGTGATGGTGACGGTGGTGATTGTGGTGGTGGCAGGGTGGAACCTAAGCCATCCTACAAACCAGGAAATTGCTTTACCATGATGTGTCGGGAGCCATAGCACAGCCATGTGGTATTTTGCTGCCGAGGAAGTAGTGACCTTGGCATTTGGCGAGAAAAAGCTGGCCTATCCATGAACCGTTGGGCAGAAAAACAAGGAGGTGTGCTTAGCAAGGTCAAATGTTTTTGAAGTTTCAAACAAATTCTTGACTGTTCCACGACCTGTATTAAGAGATAGTATTCTGCGTGTTTACAGCTGTGTGTAAAAGCAACTGGACTAGGAATAAACAGCATCTTCAGCTCTTGCTGAAGCCCCGTCTGCTCTGATTGATGCTGTCTCTTCTTTTTTAATCCTCCCTCCCGCCCTCAGGGTTCCCCTTAACCTAACTGAGCGGGCTCGGTCAATGGAGCCACGTTCTCTGACCACTCTTTATGACGGAACTGTCTGCTACATATTTCTTTCATAGGACTTGAAATTAATTTTACTCCTGTTTTTCTCAGTTTGCCTGATTTTCTGTGTGTCCGAGGGCTGTTACTTTCAGCTGTGTTGATCTATAAGGCACTGGTGACGCTCAGGAACTCCATAGATAATGGCTAAATATAATACGCACTTTGTGTATATGCGCGAGCCATCAACTGAGTGACAACACTTTTTTAAGCGTCTTCCCAGTTCGTGCAAAACCTCCTGAGATTGAAACAGCAAAGGAAAATGTTCCGACCACGAAGGGACTCGAACCCTCAATCTTCTGATCCGGAATCAGACGCCTTATCCATTAGGCCACGCGGCCAGCTGGCACGGGGGCTTGCTCACAAAAATCTCAAAGATTCAGAATCGCGGTGGAGGAGCGACCCCCGCTTCGGCCTTGATAGCGAAGGTCCAGCCTCCCCAGCAGTTCCTTATTTGCTGGCGAAATTTACTAATAGTTAATGTGCAGATCTTTTTGACACTCGCGAACTTGAAGGCAGGGGCAGAGATCGTTCAGGTGCTGCGCGGTACTTAGGTGGGCGTGGTACACAGGTGGGCGCGGCGAGCAGATGAGGCCCGAAGGAGAGATGCGGCCCGGGGGACAGATGGGACTCAGTGGTCAGGTGCGGGGTGGTGAATACACACAACGAGGTGCTCTGGCGGGAGTGGCGGACAGGGCTCTGATGAACGCGCAGCTCACGTGGACAGGGATCAGCTGGGCATTGGTTCTCAGGTGAATGCGGGCTCAGGTGGATGGTACTCAAGGGGATGAGGGGCTCAGGTGTGGCACTGTCTTGCTAGATGTGCGCTGGGAAGGATGGCGCGCAGCAGGCCTGGCGCCGAGGGGGTTTCTGAGGGTGAAAGTTGCAGGGAAGGGGGCTGCCAAGGCTCTGATGGAAGGCCAAGGTGGGGCCCCTGGAGACAGGTCGTTCCTAGGCCACTTGGATTGACACAAAATGATAGGGTCCTGCCAGAGGTGGTTTCACAGGGCATGGCGACTCCGCGCGTGGCCAGGAGCTTCGCTAGGTTTGACTTTGTCTTTTCTGGGAAACACTCACTAGCTGACCTCACAGAGCACCAGGTGATTCGGAGACGTCCACAGTTACCTTAATGAGGGTAGGACGGGAGACTGGAGGGAGCATTACGCAGTCTACCCACGTACTCCATAGCTTCAGTTCCTTAAAATGAGGAGTTATCTTAAACAAAATGAAATCAAATCAGTTTTTTTCCTGTTTCCTGCACCCTGTACTCTTTCCCACGAAGTTTCTAGCTCGAGGCTGGGACCTTGCACACTGATGAAATGGGCTCCATGAAGAGTGTGTGTTGTGGGAGGAGGGTATGCCTGGAGCTGAAACAGGATCTGTAGCAACGAGGCATGGGCTCCCTGCCTCTGTGGCTTGGTTACTGTGTTTCCTCAGTGGAGACTCCATGCTAACAGAGCTTTCCTTTATAGATACACATTTCCCTTACAGAGGGCAACATTGGAGCTTCTGGTGGGTGTGCAGTGGCTCGGAGCAAACCTTCTAACAAGAGACACTTTGGAGTGGCTGTTACTGGCTGGATCATATCTCCCCAAGGCCCATGTGCTGAAGGCGTATCGGTTATTGGGAGGTGGAAGAACCTTTAGGAGGTGGAGCTTAGTGGGAGGAATTTAGGCCATTGGGCCTGTGACTTTGAGGGGGTTGTTGGGACTTAAGTCACTTTCAATGTCTCTGGTTTCTGCTGCCACAAAGTGAGAAGACCTGTTTCACCATACACTCCTGCCATGTTTTGCCCTATCACAGGAGTCTTGGGCTAAAACCCCTGAAACCAAGAGCCAAAACAAACTCTTCCTTTTAAATTGATTTTTTCAGGTTTTTGGTTTGGTTTGGTTTTTGCCACAACAGTGGAAATCTGACTAACATAGTGGAATATTCTGGTCTCCTACAGTCATAGTTTGGGGTAGCATACCCTGAAGCCCCTCGATATGAATCCAAACCAATATCATACATAAGAAATAAGTCTGTCTGGGTGGGCTGAGGCAGGAGGATCACAAGTTTGAGCCCTGACTGGGCAACTTAGCAACTTAGAAAGACTCTGTCTCAAAAAAAGTCCTGGGGTGTAGTTCATCGTGAAAGACCAGGATTCAATTCTTAGTACTACAACAAAACAAAGCAAAACAAAATGTCTGCAGTCAGTCTAGTCTACCCAAGTCCAAAATAATGAAGGGAAGAAAGAAAGAGGTACAAAATCAGGCTGGGCCTGGAAGTGTGGTCCTCTAATTACAACAGTCAGGACGCTTAGGCAGGAGGACCACTGTCAATTCAAGACTTGTCTGGGCTATATTGTGAAATCTTTTTGTTTTCAAGAAAACAAAACAAGCCAGGCCCGGTGATGCCACCTTATAACCCCAGCACTTTTGAAGACTGAGGCAGGAGGACTGCAAGTTCAAGCCTAGTGACAGCAATTTAACAATTTAGCAAGACCCTGTCTCAACATTAAAAAATTAAAAAAGTAGTCTGGGCATGTATGTAACTCAGTGTGAAGGCATTGGGATCAATCCTTAGCAACACACACACACACACACACACACACACACACACACACACACACATTTGAGTTGGGAAAGCCAATTTTATTTGCAAACTGTATGAATGTTGAGATGAAAGTTCAAGAGATTCCACTAAAGATCTTAGACTACAACAGTTTAATGCTTTCTCCCATAACGCAACCCCACTTCTATTTTCCCTGAAGCTAGCACTGCTCAGGGTCCAAGGTCTCCCCCTCATCCCCTCTAGCAGCTGGGAAGTCTTTCCCCAAAAGATCGCCTTGGGCAAAGTCCTCCTCAAATATTCCTAACAACAAAAATAATTCTGCTGGCAGTGTGTTACGTGAAAGGTTTGACATTCCTTGATTAGATCTTAGTTAAATGATTTTCCTGCAGGTCTCTTCCCACGCTGCTTACAGAAATTAAAGCAAGAGCCGGGGAGAATAAAAATTGTGAATTTTTCACGTTTTAACCCAAGAAATACAACAGCAATTTCTCTGCTCTTCCTGTGCTCTTCCCGATTCTTTGCATGACTGGCCCATACTATCTAAAACCGCTTTCCTTTTCAAGAGCAGTTGTTTTTATTCTTCCAACTACTACTCCTTCCAGTCTTTTCCCTGGTTACTGTCCGTGTCTGCCAACCTTCTTCCTGTAGCCCAAGCACTTCCTGTCCTCTTCTCCTTTTTCTCCATTCCTCAGTTTCTCAAATTACATTCTAAATTTGGGGATGGGCCTGATACACAACCTGTGGTATTTATACACAGTGGAATACTATGCATGTATAAAGTCCAACAGCGTGGAGGCTTTGCAGGCAAATGGAAGAAACTTGAGAACATCATGCTTAGTGAAGTGAGTCGAAGCAGAAGGTGAAACATCGGATGGTCTCTCTGATATGAGAGTCACAGATCACAACTCTTATGGAACTTAAAACGAAAAACAAAGTGAAACAGGAGGGGAGGGGAGGGGAGGGGAGGGGGAGGGAAGAGTGGGTAGGGGAGGGACAAAAGGTGAGTGGGAAAGCCCTTGTCACCTTGACAAGATACGTAGGTGCACAAAATGCTCAACTTCATTGTAAACCTTAAATTTTGCACTTATACATATCAATAAAATGGGAGAAAAAAATAAAATTTGGGGACGGGCCTGGCAACGTAGCTAGTATTGAACAAACACAGGGCGGGGCTTCCTCTGAACTTCCCGTATGCCTAAAGACCAGGGACCCTCTGTCCCGAGGTCTTCCGAAGGAGATCTCCATCCCCGGGGTCTTCGGTCTCGGGGATTCCCCGTTCTCACTGCGGAGCCGCGGAGCGGCGGAAGCAAGCTTCCCGCTTCCCAGCCCAAGGTCGGAGGAGCCCGTGGGTCCCCTCCCGTACTTCCCCGTACCCTCCCAGACCTAAGTCTCCCGGTGGTCCTGCCTGCCTTTTACTGGGCGCCCGGAAGAAATGCCTTGTCCCGTGTGTCGTGCGCGCCTTACGCTCGCCTTTCGGGTCCCAGGTCCCTTGGCGGTCATTGGCCGCTCTCCGGTAGTTTCGGCTCCGTTGCTGTTTGTACAGCGGCGTCATAGGTCATAGGAGGAATTTGAGCCATTCCTCGCGGAAGGGGGTGTAGCTCAGTGGTAGAGCGCGTGCTTAGCATGCACGAGGCCCCGGGTTCAATCCCCGGCACCTCCACATTTTCCTACCTCGGGATCCAACTCCATTGCATGTTCTAATTTACTCCCAAAGCAAGGAAGATAAACTTTTTCCTTTGATTGTTTCTTTTACTTTTAATATTAATACTTTTCTGCTCTCTAGTCTTGGGGAGGGGTCTGCGTCCTCAGGCAAGAGACGATGATGGAACCAGGACCGCGGAGTCCACGTCCCCCACTCCGGCCGCGTTTCCATTGTGACCCACGGACAAGAGTATGCGCCTGCAGACACGCGCACATGCACGAGCACCCACCCGCGAAATCCACAGGGGATCCTCTGGGCCTGCGCGTTATAGAGCTGCCCCCGGACCACGCTTTAATTTAGCAGCCACCGGCCTGCTCCCGCACCCCGCTGCGTGTCTGTCTCCCGTGAGCATTCCTCTGTCGCGCGAGTGGACCGCTTGGCTGCTGGTGTGTGAACTGAATTATAGACTCGGCCCGCTGCCTAAAGCAGCACTCGGTCCGGTTATGTCTAAAAGACCAGGTGGGGGAATCAAGAGAGAATATGCACACTGCCTTCTGAAGCACACGTGCCCCCAGCTCCCCCTCCTCTACCTTGCCTATACGAGTGCGTGCATGCACACACACGCACATAGACAGACCTCACGAATGTGCCCCCTTCTCCCCTCCCTACACCTCATGCACGTGGGACGAGCACACACTTCCACCTCACACATGTGTACCCAGCATGTGCATGCACACACACAAGCACATTCCTCAGCCTCCCACGTGTGCACCAGCACATGCCCGCGCGCGCGCACACACACACACACACACACACACGCACACACACACACAGGCCTCATTCACATACACACAGCACACACTCCTGGCCACATGTATATGCACCCAACACCTTTTCCTCCCACCCCAACTTGCACCTATGTACTGTATATTACACACACACACACACACACACACACACACACACACACACACACACGGCACCCAGCGTGCACGGACCTCTCCACGCCTCCTGCCCTTGAAAAACTTGCATCATGACAGGATTCTGACTTAGAATTTTTTGGTGCACAGGCTGGCCTTGAAATCAAGATCTTCTTGCCTCGGCATCCTGGGTACCAAGATTGCAGGCATAAGGCACCACACTGGGCTAAAATTAGCCATCTAAAAGTGAACAATATGAGGACTTCCGGAAAAGTTGGCATCTGAATAGGATTCTCCTCTCAATGGCTCCTCACTGGCCCACCCAAAAAGATGCGATATGACTTTAAAACTATTTGTTCAACTTATCTTAGAGAAAGAGAAGCGCTCCAGCATTTAACTTGAGGCCACATGGAAGTTAGATACCTCCTAGAAGCATCAGAAGCTGAAGAATATGCCAGCTCAGAAAGGGCAAAGTGCAGCCGTGAGCAGCCAGAGGCTACAGACACCAGGATGAGCCTGGAGCAACGGAGCAGTCCCCACCTCCAGAAGTGAGCCTAAGGGGTGTGCAAACTGAACACACACTGGGAGCTTCCTATTGTAAAGGCCTCCCCCTGCTCAGCACGACAGCTGAGGTGAGGAAGCTCTCAGTGACTTCATATTAGGAAGTGACACGGGCAGGAGCCATTGTAGGACGTGCCTGATTCTAAACTATTTTGGGTAAAAGAAGCCATAGATGAGCCACACAAGAGACTTTGGGGACACTTTATAATAGTGCCTGGGAAGGTGGTGGCACAAGAGACAGCCACAGAAGAATTTAGGCTGCAGACATCCCGAACAGTTTGGGCTGCAGCAAGAGCACGTCAAGGAGGGTGAGGGCCATGACCACATGGGACAGAAGCCAGAAAAGATCAATGAGAGAGGTTTGCCAAGAGGTCTGGGTGTGTATGACAGGGTTTGGAGGACATTGTATTGTTAGGGCCTCCATCTCTGCCCACTTCCAGCACAGAACTCAGTGGGCTTTTGGCTCTCCCCACTCACCCTGATATGACATACAGAGAAGCACCCAGACTTACAGACAACATGGCAGCCAAGTAAAAGTCTTGCTCAATGGCTCCTCACAGGCTCATCCAAAAAGTATGGATACAGTTAAAAAAAAAAGAAAAACTAGCTGCTCAACTTAGCTCAGAGAGGAAGTAGAGTTTCATAAATTGAAAGGAAGCCACAGGAAAGCTGGAAATCCCAAAGACGCATCAGAGCCTGGAAAACACACCAGAGCAGGAAGCTGCCCTAGACCTCCTGGGAAGGGCTCCAAGCAGCAGTGAGTATCCAGCAGCCACAGACCAAGGTAAGTCTAAATCAAGGAACCATGGAAATTAATATCAACCAGCAACCATGCCCTCCAGAAATGAGGCTGCAGCCAGTCCAAGTGAAAAATAACTGCAAGATTCCCCTTGAAAAGGCCTCCCTGCAGCTCAGTAGCCTAGGCCAGGAAGGACAGTTCTTTGGCAGCCATACTAGGAAGAAAATCTATTTTGAAAACAGTCTAAGTCTTAACTGCGTTTAGAGTAAAAAAAAAAAAAAAAAGGCACAGACAGTCACGCCAGGGATTTGGGGGACCCTCTTAATCAGTGCCCAGGAAGAAACTGGCACAAGAAGCAGTTGCAGAGAAGAGAGAAATGTTACCAATCTCCTGAATGCTTTGGACTGTAGTGGAGAGCTCTGCCCCTGGGGGTGCACCAGGACAGATGAGAGAGTTTTGCTGGGGGTGGGGGTGAGGGGCGGGAGTGAACAAGACACCTTGGGAGTCATTGGACTATTAGGTCCTTTTACTGCCTACCCCAGAACAACACTTAGTGAGTTTTTGGCTTCACCTCCAACACCCATACATTCAAAGAAAAATCTCTGTTCAGCAATTAAAATGAAGCCCTTCAGAAACAGAATTAAGAGAAGACAAGTCAATAGGACAAGTGAAAAAGCACATGACTCTCTAGAAGCTGACATCCTGGGCCCTTAAATGTCGGAACTGATAGGAAAGGATGTCAAAAAGCAAGTGGCCCCAAAAACTCAGTTCAAACAAGACTCATTTAAACAAATTCAGGAAATGATTAGTGATTTTAAGAAGAATTTTAGAAAAACATGGGGGAGGTTTAATGAATGCAAAGTTTGCTGAGTGTATAGAAGGCACAAAAGGCTGGCTGAGGTAAATAAGGCAATCCACGATGCGAGGGAACACTTGGGTAGAGAAGTGGAAAATCTGAAGAATCTGGCTGCGTTTTAGGACATAAAAAGTTCACTCAAAAGCAAGAAAGCTGGCTGAACCCTCGGAATAGAATTTCAGACTCTGAAGACAAGGTTTAGGAAATCATTTTAGGCATGACAACAAAATAAGTAAACAAAGTAGTTGTGTACAACAACTGATGGATGACTCAAAGAGAACCAACCTCAGAATTATGGATATAAAAGAAAGATCACAGGACAAACTTATCCATTGAAATCATGATAGAAGTTTCCCTAAATCTAGGAAAAGAAATTAATATTCACATATAAGAAGCTTATAACTAGATAACTTTGACCTGAAAAGAACCTCACTAAATCATATCATATTCAAGACTCCACAGATTCAGCACAAAGAATATAAAAAGCAACAAGGAAAAAAAAAAGTCATTATTCTACCAAGGCACCAAATAACCACAGATTTCTCAATGCAAACCTTAAAACATAGGAAAGCCTGAACTGAAATCATTTAAGCCTTAAAAGAAAGCAAGAATCAACCAAGTTTGTTGTATTCAGCAAAATTATCCCTCAAACTTAAAAGTAAAAATTTGTCATTGCACAAAATACTTAAAGGAACCTGAGAGAGACAGAGAATGAGAGAGAGAGAGAGAGAGAGAGAGAGAGAGAGAGAGAGAGAGAGGCACCAAAGAATTCTGAGGGAAAAAAATCAAAGAGAAGTATAACAAAAAATAAAAACAGAAAACTATCACCAGAAAAATAAGACAATGATAGGATTCAATAAAATCTTACAGTAATTACTCTCAATGCTAACACTCTTAACATGCTAATCAAAAGACACAGACTGGGAGATGGGAAAAAAAAACATTTATTGTCTGTAAGAGATACATTTCACCCATAAAGAAGTACACAGACTGAAGGTAAAAGGATGGAAACTAATACTCTATACCACTGAAGTACAGCAATAAGCAGGAATAGCAGAGAGTAGTACCCTCAGAAACAGATTTCAAACCAAAACAGATCAGAAGGCAAAATAGATTAACACTTTATTCTGTAAGAAGGAACAATCCAACAGGAAAATCTCACAATTATATATGCACCCAATATTGGCTCATCCAATTACGTAAAACAAAAACTACCGGGCATGAAAGATCGAATAAACCCCAAAACAATCATGCTAAAAGATTTCAACACTACACTCTCACAAACAGACAGGTCAATTAACACCCCCCCCCAAAAAAAAAATCAACACAAACATCAGAGCTGAATTACACCATGGGACAAATGGACTTAACAAGTATGTACAGAGTGTTTTATCCAACAAAATACACACATTTTTCTCAGCAGCACGTGGAACTTCCCCCAAAATACACTATATCTTTGCCCATAAGACAAGCTTAAATAAATACAAATACAAAAGAATTGAAATGGTTCCATGAACACTCTCAGATCAAAGTGTAATGACACTAGAAATCAACAGCGAAAGAAATCATACAAATACATGGAGGTTAAATAATATACTGTTGAACAAGCAAGGGGTCACAGAAGACAACAGAAGGAATCAAAAACTTCCTAAGTCACAAGAACTGGAAGCACATGGTACCAGAAACTATGGGACACAATGAAAGCCATACTAAGAGGGAAGTTTATAGCTATGAATGCACATATTTTAAAAAGAGCAACCTCAAATACATAATGCAATGATGTAGCTCCAAGTCCTAAAGAAACAAGAACAAGTCAAACCCCTAGGTATTAGAAGGAAAGACATTATAAGAACCAAAGTGGAAATTAAGAAAATTGAAACAATAAAAACAATACAAAGATCAATAAACCAAAGAGTTGGTTCTGGGAAAGGGTAAGATTGCTAAACGTTTAGCTAAACTCACCAAAAGAAGGAAAGAAAAAATTCACATCAGTGGAATTAGAAATGAAAAAGGTGAAATCACTATTGAAATTCAGATGATTATAAGGATACTCCTGAAATCAGATGACTATAGACACTATTGAAATACAGATGATTATAAGGAACCATTTTGAAAACTTGTATACTAATAAATTTGAGAAGTGAGAAGAAATGGATGAATTCCTAGATACAAATGATATACCAAAATAGAATCAAGTAGATATGAAAACTGAATAGAGCAATAGCCAAGGGTACAATTGAGCCTGTAATAAAGGCTCTACTAACAAAGAAATGCCCAGGACATGATGGACTCATGGCAGACTCTGGGGAGTGTTGGGGCCCCGAGAGCCTCAGCATTGCTGACCTCGGCCAACTTCCTTTAAATCACCTGTTGTTTTGCCTAAACAGTGTGAAATTCCTGGTGTTGTTTTGACCGTTTGCGTTTCCTGTTTTGACCGTTTGTGGTTTGGATCAGGTGTGGAAACTCGGACTGTTAATTAGTGGGAAGGCAAGGACGGTATAAAAGGGAAGATGTAAACAATAAAGCGTCTTTTGCGTTTTTTGCGAGCCTTTTGCAGACCCTTGCAAGAGTCCAGTTTTCTTCAACCAGCACTCCACCTCTCGAGTTCTCGAGTTCTCGAGTTCTCCTTGACTGACTGAGCGGCCTCGGTCAGGGGAGGGGGTGATACTAGAAATTGAATCCAGGCAGAGCCATCACCCCAGAGCTACACTCTTAGTCATGACAGCATTTTATAGCAGAACTTAAAGAAACAGCCACAATACCTCTCAAATTTTTCCATGAAACTGAAAGAGAAGGAACACTGCCAAACTCATTCCTGGAAGTGATCATTACTCTGATACCAAATTCAGATACAGACTTAACAACAACAACAATAACAACAAAAAACCACGGGACAATTTAAAAAATGAAAATAGATGCAAAAAACCTTTAACAATATACTTGTAAACAGAACGCAACAAATTATTAGAAAGATCATAAACTATAGACAAGTTGGCTTCATCACAGGAATTAAAGGATGGTTCATCATATGTAACGCAATGTAATACATTACATTTTTTAAAAGCAAGGACAAAAATTACATGACCATCTCAATAGATTCAGAAAAAGCCTTTGTCAAAATACAACATCCTTTTACGATAAACAAAAAGTCTGAGTAAAATAATATAGAAGAATCTTTCCTCAAGCTGATAGTGCAAATTATGGCAATTCTACTGCCAACATTATCCTAAATGGAAAAAAAAAAAGGAATATTTCCCCTAAAATCAGGAACAAGACAAAGGTCATTCTCACCACTCCTCTTCACTATAGTGTTTGAAACCAAACCAGAGCAATGAGTCAAGAGAATGGAATAAAGGGAATAGGCCTAGGAAAGGAAGAACTCAAACCACCCTTATTTGTAGATGGCACAAGTTTTTGTAGAGGACCCAAAACATCCCACCAGAGGAATGTTAGAACTAATAAGAAAATTCAGCCAAGTTGGAGGTTATAAAATCAATACACAAAAATCAATAGCATTCCTCTCCAGCAACAACTGAAACATACACAGAGAGATCAGAAAAACAGTCCTGCTGCATTTAGGGGAAAAGGACAAGGGAATTTCTAAGTCCTGGAGACCTACAGATGATGACACAGATTCACTCCCTGAAGAATGGGGTGACCTGGCCATACAGTCCTGAGCAGAGGGCTCTTCCCATAATTATTGGGGAGAGGGGAAGAATAATGAGGAGGAAAAACATTTTAGGGCAGTGAATCATTTACAGAGAACTTTTAAATGTGGACTCAAAATTTACATAAGGACTAAGTGAAGTAACAGAGCATATAGGTAGGGAAAATATTACAAGGCAGAATGATTTCTTATTGCTTTACAACAAGCAAGTAAGAATAGCAGAAGACAGGGCTCTGCAGATCTGCTCTGCAAATGCTACA
The DNA here is from genome assembly GCA_004027205.1 of Ctenodactylus gundi. Lineage (NCBI taxonomy): Eukaryota > Metazoa > Chordata > Mammalia > Rodentia > Ctenodactylidae > Ctenodactylus > Ctenodactylus gundi. The sequence goes on along the minus strand of PVKB01006067.1, from coordinate 2,509 downwards.
GGCAAACAGTGCTAAAGCAGCGGTTTGACAGATTTATGGTGCCACATTCTTGAGATGCCATTTACCAAGACAATGTGATAAAATATAGCTCTGGTCCATCCAGGAGAATTGATTCCTCCATCTACACACAATCCCATTCACAGTACCCTCAAGGAAAATTAAATATCTAGCAATCAATCTTAGTAAGTGAAGGAACTCTATTCTGAAAACTATAGGACTCTGAAAAGAGAAATCAAAGAGAATATAATGGAAACACAGTCCCTGTTCCTGGGCAGACAGAACCAACATTGTCAAATAGCCATATACCAAACTGATAAGCAGGTTTACTGCAATCACAATCAAAATACCAACAGCATTTCTCACAGAACTAGAAAAAAATTCTAAAATTTATATAGAACTAGAGAAGCAGAATACCTAAAACAACTCCAAGTAACAAACCAAAAGCAAGAGGTGTCACAATACTGGCCATCAAGTTACCTTACAAACCAACAGTGATTAAAAAAAAAAAAAAACCCATGATATTGGCTCAAAAACAGACAGGTGGATCAAAGGAACAAAAATGTGGATGAAAAGACAAGCACATGCACCTTCAGCCATAACTGGTGTTCAACAAAGAAGCCTAATACATACCTGGAGAAGAAATAACCTCTTAAACAAATACGGTTGGGCAAACTGGCTATCCACATTCAGAAAAAATGAAACTAGACCCATATCATTCTTTTTTTGTTTTTTGCTTTGTTTTTGTTTTTGTTGTTTGTATATTTGTTTGAGACAGGGTCTTGCTCTGTAGCCCAGGCTGGTCCTGAACTCACTCTGTAATCCATATAGTCCAGGCTGGCCTTAGGCAATCCTTCTACCTAAGCCTCCTGGTGCTGGGATTGTAGGCATGTGCCACCACACCCAGCTTTTACAGTGCTGGAAAATCAAACTTAGGGCATTATGCTTGCTAGGCAAGTGCTTTAACTACTGTGCCATTCCTCCATCCCCTAGACCCATATCTTTCATCATGCACCAAAATCAAATCAAAATGTATCAAACACTTATGGAAACACCAAACTTGTTGGAAGGACAAATATCAAAATGTTTGACGACATAGGCACAGGCAAAGACTTTCTCAACAAAATCCCCATTGCACATGAGGTAACACCAAGGTTCAATAAATGGGACTTTATTATTTTTATAGCAGCACAATTTATCCAGATCTTGGAAGCAACAATATGTGTACCAACAGAAGAAGGGATAAAGAAGATGTGGCATATCTATACAGTGGAGTACTACTCTACCATAAAGACAAATTCGAATCATTTGTAGTAAAAACGGATGCACCTTGAGATCATCATGCTTAGAGAAAAGAATCAGACACAGCAGGTTAAATATGTGGTTTCTCTAACATGAGAAAACGAAACCATAAAAAAGTAAAAGAAACATGGAAGAAAGAAAAAGACTTTGTGGTGAGGAAAAGGGGATACAGAGTATGAAAGGGTGGGAATGGGGAGGGGAGGTAGAAATGATCAAGGTGTGTTGTGTAAATGCACCAATCACTCAAGCTGATTTGCTATTAGTGTGTATTGCAAATACATGCTAATAAAAGAATAAAAAAGAAAAATCTACTAAGGTACAAATCTAGGTAAAAATCCCTATAAAATAAATGAAATCTCTCTCTCTCTCCCTCTCCCTTTCTCTCTCTCTCTCTCTTTCTCTCTCTCTCTACCTCTCTGCTACTTAAATTGGACAGGCTGTGGGAACGCTTCTCTCCAGTCCTAAGAGAAATCACGCCTTTGGCCTTGGTGGGGGTCACTGCTGCCACATTCCCTGGCTGCCTCAGGGTGTGAGAAGGTCTGTTGACTCCCATATCCCAGAGTCCAGCACAGGACCTGGCATGCAGTAAAGGGCAAGAGGGTTTTGTGAGTCTAACTCTCAGAAAAATAGAAACGATATATTGGAAGATGAAGCAAGGCTGTATGTAGCTCTGCGTGTGTTAGTCAGGGGGAGGGGTGGGGGGGGATACACACTGAGCAGCTGTAAAATGTCACACACATCTCAGCTTCAGGTTCAATTAAGTGAGACTTTATCAAATTAGAAAGCTTCTGTACAGCAAAGGAAACAATCAACAAGTGATGAGAGAACCCACAGACTGGGAAATATTGACAGCTACTCCTCAGACAGAGAACTATGATCTAGAATATACAAAGAACTGAAAAAAAGACCCCCCCCAAACCAAAAGATCCAATCAAAAATGGCAACTGAAATGAATAGGCAGTTCTCAGAAGAGGAAATTCAAATGGCTAATAAGTACATGAGAAAAGGTTAAGCATCTTTAGCCATCAAAGAAGTGCAAATCAAAACAACACTGAGGTTTTATCTAATTCCAGCAAGAATTAGGTATTAAGAACTCAAGAAACAACAAATGCTGGTGACATTCTGGGGAAAAAGGAACCCTACATTGCTGATGGGACTGTAAATTGATACAACCATCATGAAAATCAGTGTAGAGTGTCCTCAAAAAACC
>PVKB01006066.1:0-75397 GCA_004027205.1 Ctenodactylus gundi | reverse complement strand
AGAGAGAGAGAGAGAGAGAGAGAGAGAGAGAGAGAGAGAGAGAGAAAACCATACCTAGAATCCTTCCTTGCACCTTTTCTGTGATAGAGCATTACCTTCTTTACAATTCTACAAAATATTTGAAGCCATGTCCTGAATTTTTGTTCTCCCAAAGGCTACATCAATCTCGCAGACAAGTTCAGTTTTAGAGAAACACATCGAGTAAGTCTTAACTCCTACCCTCTTCTTGCAAGCAATTCCTAACATGGAAACAATGTCTTGCATCAATCAAAAGTTTTGAAACAAAGAAACCAATAATTGAAAAAGAATTCCACATAGAAAGAACATCATGGGGATAAGATTATAGGAAAACTAAGACTCAGAGACACCTGAATTTTGATTGGTCTAAGTTATGTAAAAAAACTAATAAAAAGAAAGAAGACAAAGCTCAAAAAATGGCCATCAGTTACCTGCATGAGCAGAGAGAGGTGAGTGCGGTCTAGGCAGCGCTGGCGACTGTCCATTGCCTATCAAGCTTTTTCGGTTGCTTGTCCGGCAACTGTGAAGAGAACAAAAAAAAAAAAAATTTTTTTTTAAAAAGAAGATAGCACCAGTAATGTTCAAGTCTGCCCAAAGCAGGCATAGCCAGGTCAAACACTTAACAGCATTTGTTCATGTTATTGCTAACCTTACTGAAAATTATTACACATTTGCTAATATTTGAGAGGTGGCTGTCTTTTGGCTATTAGAAACTACAATGTATTCATACAGCATAACATCATCAATACTTTTCACCACCAGGGAAACTATAATCAAGTGCCTTCTGTCAGCTCGTGTCTACAAATGTGTGCCATGCCTTACTCATAAGTGACGCATTAAGCATTCAAGTCAGCAAACCACAGGTAACATCTCTGTTGACACAAAATTTCTAATAGAAAATTACATGCAACAAAGCACAATGACATTAATCTTACAATGATGCACTAATTAAAAACCTAATTATTTAGACAAATTTCATATTTGTGTCTTGTGTCAGCACAGAGGAGCCGATGACTTAAGATAAATACACTGCACCAGCTGCTCATTTCTCATCCTGTACAGTGCATTCAAATGCCTTATTAAGGTGTATATTTCGAAATTAACAAAAAACAGATTCTGTGTATTAAGATACTAGTGATTGGCCTTTCTCACAAGTGTGTTAGCTGTGATCGTATCCAGATACCCAGTGGGTGGAAATCAGTGATGATACAGGAGCACCTGACAACTGCTTGGTCCCGACTGCTACCAGGAGGTTATGAATGGCTAATTTGATCTCAGAGCTGCTTCCGCAGGCATCACAGAATAAGGGGAACACAAACCCACTGATGGTGAAGGATACATGGTCCCACTTTCATTGGCTTTCCTTCTGTACAGGTTGACACTTTGTTCTTTATCATCAGATAGAAAAAAGGTGGCAAACCCCAGCACACTGCCTTCTTCACGTCACCGCTGGAAGCATTCCAGGCCCTGTGACCTACCCTCCTGTGTGTTTGCTGTCATCAAGCGTCACTAAATTTGCCACAATGGTGTCTTAATTCAGAACAGACCTCGGTTATACCAGGTTTCCAACAAAGGAATGTCTACCTAATTCCTAAATTAAGCATACAGCACTTGATAAATTTCTTGGTTCGTAGAAAACACTTGAAAGGGGATATTTCTAAATAGTCAAAAAAATACATTCCAAACCCAAACCCAATTTCTGTCAGCATCAATGACCTAGAATCCAATCCTCTCTTCTAGATGTGTGCTGTTTATTATCATTTGTCAACATTCCCACCCATAGTTAGAACTTCTTAAGGTCAGGTTGCACAATTTTATTTTCCTTACTGAAGTAATCAACAACCCCTAGCATTATCTGTGAGTTTAATTAAGATCATGTTCACTCAGCCTTAAAGCAGTTTTTGAATAAGAACAGACCCTTGGTCCTTAATTATGAAGGTGGATTGTGGTATTGTTAACTCATTCATCAGGAAGTGTATCTTACCTAATAGACTCAAAATCATGAAATCAGTTAGTTTTTAAAACACACTGTATGTTTAACTTTGATTCAAGTTAGTTTCTTTTCAATTTAGTAAAGGAATATTAAATATATTAACCTGCTGATGTTGATAAAAGAAATTATTGATGACAGATTTAAATTCTGGAGATCTTAGCAAATTTACTCAGGCAAATTAATGAAAATGTTTAATTATTTCAAAAATGACTATTTGTAGTTTTTATATTGAGTATTTGATCTGTATAATTTATAGATTTCCTCAACATATTTAATTATTTGTGTTTATACATGTAAATAAACAAATTAGAAATCCGTATCAGTCTAAAATGTTATGTAATCACTACCTTATCTAGAAGTGTCAGTGAAATGTTCTATTTACTTAAAAGTAAAATTAGAAAATGAGAGTTCAAAGAAAACCTCAAAAAAATCCAATTTTCCTCAACACAATATAGAATGATTACTATATTTCCTTAGCAAATTAAACGGTTAACAATTCAGATTTAAAGCAAGTAGAAAAAATGCACAAACAGAAACCTTCCCAATTAAATCAATTAAATTATATCAAAAAAGGTAGAAAGTTGATTCCAAAATATCTCAAAAGGAAATATGAAAATAAAAAATGGAAATAGGGACTGAGGATGTAGCCTGGTGGTACAGTGTTTTTCTAGCACACATGAAGCTCTGGATGCAACTGACAATGCAAAAACAATATTAAAAATCACCTAGAAATGTATAGAAAAGGTTTTTATTACAGTAACTGGAGGTATAACTCACTGGCAAATGTCATGAACAATCAAAGCAGCTACATAACTGGCAGTGTCTTCTACAAACTCTTTAACAATCTTCAACATGACATTAAAAATTATAAAAGCCTTAAAACTTTGAGTTTTTTCAACAATCAAAAAGAAGCTTTTAAAAATGATATATCCCTAGCTCAATGATTAGAATGCTTGCCTTGGAAATGTGAGGGCCTGGGTCTAATTTGCCAGCACCACATAAAAGATTAGTTGGGTGTGTGGCACATGCCTGTAACCCTCACATTCAGGGGTTGAGGCAGAAGGATTGCTCTGTCTTCGAGGCCAGCCTGGGCTCTATAGAGAGTTCAGGACCAGCCTGGACTACAGAGTGAGACCCTGTCTAAAAAAAAAAAAAAAAAAAAAGCAAAACCGCACTTTATAAAATATTGGTCAAGGTAGATTCCCTTGAGTACATAAAACAAACTCGCTGTATGTAAGAAGTAGGGTCTTGAACTCCCAAATGAACTTGCTACTACCTTCTCAAGGGCACAGAGGCAGTTTACACTACTATACATTGAGATTTTACTACATATCAACTGATCCTAAAATACTGAGATCTTGCTGTATATCAATTTTTTTTTAAATCCTGGGACTCCACTGGGATATTCTGTGAACAACTTTCTAAGGTAGGGGAGGGGATGGTTATCCTAATTGATAACCACTTACTTTCAGTTCTCTTATTGCTCTAGATAGCTGATGCCAAATATATAAACGAAAATCTTCCTCAAGCCCTCCGGAAAGGAAGCTCTAGTAGGCAGTACTGATGAGTGTTTGCCATATAGGTTGCCACAGCACCTGACACTCCCCGTGGTAATAACAACAGCACAATGCTGTGCTGAGCCCTGTCACCCTCATTCATTCATCCAAGTGGCCTACCCTTTCCTGCCCATGAAGGAGAAGTACGGCACCCAAGTACGAGGCATGGTTCCCCAAGTGTTTGTGACCACAGAATGATAAACTAGGGGAACATCACTTAGGCGAAATAAAAGTTCCTGCCCTTTCACTAGGGTGACTAAGTTGACTTTGGTTGCCTTTTATCAGGCTGAGTCCCCCAAGAGAAAGACATGGCCTGTCCTACCAGGTAACAATAACACCACTTCTCCTAGGCCAGAAATCTCTCATAACTCATTCTCATCCAAGCATTTAACTTGTAAAACACTTTCACACTTTCATCCTTAATGAAATACATGTATGGCCACGAAAATGAAACTGGACAATAGTTATAAACCCACGTTCCAGCTGTCCCAGCCTCAAACTGATGTTTTTATCCTTACCCTTGAAGGAAGACAAAGAATCTTTTTACTCTGTCCAGGTTTCAATTTAAAAGCCAAACTAATATCTACTTCCCATGAAATACCTTTCTCTCACCTCTCCAATTGAAGCAACACAAGGAAAAAATTTTCCTATAGATCTCATGTTCAGTTTGTTATCTAATTTGAAAGGTAACTCCTACTGTTCTACTAACATATGGCACAGTCAACTTCTTTACCAGAATTTAGCCTAAGAAGTCAGCCATGTACAACCTGACACAAAGGCAGGGACAAATAATGAATTAAGACGTGGACTGATAATCCCAAGTAAGGACATTTCACTACCTCATTCACTTGCTGCACCCAGTAAAGATCCATCTTGGGACATGTATGAGGCACAGAAAGTGTGCTCTTCCACACACAGGGCACGAGGGCAAGCTTCCCACTGTGGCCTGGGGATCTGGCAAGAATGGCAAGATGGGAAGATGATGACAGTACTTGTGCCTGAGTAGGACTGACTGGCTGGCCCCTGAGGGCTGGGACACAGCAGGCTGGAAAAAGCACTGTCACAGGTAGACAGGCTCTGTTGGTAGAGACGCTGGTGTGAGGCAAGGACACCCCAGGAAGTGTCGTGGTTGTCTGAATGGTTCTTGCCCAAGCAGAAGTAAAGACTGAGTCATCCAGTGATCCACTCCTGCTCCCCAAATTTACTGTCACCATCACCACAGCAGTTTCACAAGGAGCTTCTGTTTCATTGCTGTCAACAGTCTTCCATTTGTTTGGAAGATAATGAGACAGACCCCGTGTGTCACCGCCTCAGCCAGGCCTGACTCAGCGGGGGAAGACAAAGGGGAATGTGGGCCACTAAGCTGACAGGAGAGCAGGGAGAGAGGGGCACGTGTTTTGGGCCCAAAGCACTCACATTGTTTCTGCCTAAATCATCCTGAAGCTCAGTGTTCCTGCTGTGGTTTGGATCTTGAGTGTTAACTCAAAAGCCTCATGGATCTGGAACTGGGTGTTATTGGGAGATAGGGCCTGAATGGAAGGGGCAGATGCTTGGGGAAAGACTGACTCAACTTGGTGAGATTGTGGGCTGCCTGGGGCAGAGCTTTCGGATGGGTATTGCTGACTTGTGGGCCGGGAAGTAATGGGAGGAACACCCACCCTAGGGGGGAGGGGGAGCAGGCAAATGGCAGCTTAAAGGAATTAAAGGTTAAGAAGAGGAACACTGTTACAGATTCTTCACAGGATAGGGGGAGCCTTGCTAAGTCTCCAGACTCACTAGGCTCCTGCCTTGGCTTGGTCTCTGTCCACAGGGAGGTGAGCAGCCTTCCAGACTCTGTCTCCGCCACGTGCCTTCCCCTCTGCCAGCTTCCCCATGAATGGACTGTGTGAGAGGTTCTGAAATTGAGCTAAATAAATCATTCCTCCCTTAAATTGTGGATGCCAGGCACTCTGTCACAGCACCGAATAAGACAGCTCCATAGTAAAGGATTGGTGCACCTCAGTTTAGTATTTGGATCTGTCCCACATTACAGGCAGCAGAATCTGTCAAGCATCCCCCAGCAAGTCTCTAAAATCTGTAAGGCCCATTAGGCTATAGCTTTTTGCAATTTTTCTGAGTAGCTGAAATCTCAATTAGTTTTAAGTTACATTTACCTTGAGACACCATTTGTGAGGACTTCTTATCGTGGCAAGTGAGAAGGGGAAACCCCACAGGCCATCATTTTTGTATTCACTGCTGACTTGAAAGGTCAACATTCAGCGTAACCTGTGGTGAACCACCTCCGAGGGCCAGTAACAACAGTGAATTGGGTAAGAAAATCCCAAGCGCTTCTTGGAAGCTACGCTACAATTTATTACTTCATCTTGATAAATTTGCACAGAGGACCAATTATAGACCAAAACCTTACTGTAAGTGAACATCTGCTATATATTTCTTAATACCACAGCAGAATGTGATTCACTGAATATTCCTCTTTGGGCTTTTTTTTTTTTTCAGTACTGCTGATTGAACGCAGGGCTTTCATTATGAGCTACATCCCAGCTCCTTTTTATTTTATTTATTTGAGGCAGGGTCATGCTAAGTTGCCCAGGCTGGGCTTGAACTTGAAATTTTTCTGCCTCAGCCTCCTAAAGTGCTGAGAGTGCTGTACTACCTAAGCCATTTCTAGTCTTCTTCAAACAGGGAGTAAAGCTGAGGGGATGGAGCACAGCCAGGATGCAGAAGTGATCCAGAGAGCTGACGAGTAAATGCTACAAACTCAGAAGCTTCAGCTTCTGCAACTTTACAGTGAAGGGTTTCGACCACTGCAGGGAGGGTAAAGGTCACAAACTGGTTTTTTTGGCCCAAGAAATTATCTGAGAGAGAAAAAAACTAATCTAATAATTTATATCTGTCTTGAACAAACAATTGTATCATTTGTCACTCTTGTTTCAAATCTTAAAAAATACAAAGAAATTTTTAATATGAAAAGAAATGTGCTCAGTGACACCCAAACCAGAAATATTTTCCACCCCTCAAATAGGTAAGTACTAAAAGAACAGTGGTTGGAGCTGAGGGCACAGCTCAGGGGTTAAAGTGCTGGTCTCACAGACACAGGGCCTGGGTTTCATTCCCTAACGCCACGTAAGCTGGGCACTGCGGCCGAGGCAAGAGGACTGCCATGCTTCCCAGGCTATCCTATGCTGCGAGGTCAGTACCAGGCTGGACTACAGAGTGAAAGCCTATCTCAGAGAGACGGACAGATGTATGGATGCACACCTAGAAGACAGAGGCTTGTATTTCTCCCATTCGTTCTTGGTAGTGTGGAATACACATGTGTATAAACAAGCAAACTTGTGTGGCTTTGCTAGTGGCATCATTTATCAGAAAAAAAGAATCAATGAAGGTTGGGCTTGTGAAGAAGAAATTGGGGTTCCTATTGACTATGGTGTTAAAACTGACAGAGTTAACGTTAAGATGTAGAAAACTAATAGTAATTCAGATGACTCGGTACACTCTCATATAAGTTAATTTGGTCACTGAAGTACAAACGACATCCCCACCATAGAAAGATGATACACACATTTAGTGTCACTGTCCTGTAAGATATTAACCAGTTTTACATCTATACACACATTCATTTCATAGTTCCTGACTGACTATATATATCTTTCAAAAAGCTTTTAAAAATCTCTTAATATGCTACTGCTGGTCTAATTAATTCATAAGTTAAATAAAATCTATGACATATGCTCATTCTGAATGACAGCCATGTTTTTGACTTTTGGATAAATTATACTTTAGCATGCACTATACATTAGAGACATTCTATAACTACTTTTTTCTACTCAACATCATATTTTTGAGATTTAACCATGGCAACAAAAATGTGGGCCTAATTCAGTTCTTTCTTAGATTATTCATTAAAGTAAATTTTAAGATTCTTAAATGCACTAAAATTATATATTGTAGACGTTTCTCTTTCCTCTTTGCAACATTAAATATCTAGCACTCTATGGATGCATTTGTAAATCTCATTCTAAAATACCCTCCTTAATAAGAGATGCATTTGAAAATATCATGTCATGCAGCACAAAGCAAATCTTACACAAAATTTTCTTTGGACAGTTTCTCCTGAATCTTGCTCATTGCTGCCTCCCCAGTACTCCGATTCTGCCTTCATTGTATTGGCTCTTAGTAGCAACTTTGCTTTTGTCATGTAAATCAATCAGTCTTTTTCCTGAGCATTTTAAAGTCTACATCTCCATACTTTTCCTGAACAGCACAAGGCCATACCTAGTCCTTGGATGGATAAGCACTATTCCCTCTTAAGGACAGCAGTGAATAAAGCTTTATTATTTTTAGCTCTATCACATATGCCTTGTTATTTATTTGAACTTAAAAAAAACTTTCTGATGGTCCATGAAATCAAGGGTCCTCCAAGGTTTCATGAATTCACTCAACAAATTATCTTTTGAGTGTCCCAGACACTATTCTGAAAAAGCAAAATGTTTAGTGTCATTCTGGAGTGAGAAGCAAATAACAAACACAGTTCATTAGAAAAGTAAGTGCTGTGGATGACGGTGATGGCGGAAAGCTAATGCAGGAAGTAGGATGGAGGGGAATGTCTGCAGTCATGATTTCAAATAGTTATTTAGGAAAGGCCTCACCGGGGAGGTGATATTTACAAAGACCAAAGAGTGAGGAAGTGAACATCCAGCACAAGCAAAGGCCCAGAGGCACAAGGCTCCCAGGAGAAGGGAGCAGGCCAGCACGGTAGGAGTGGAATGAGAAGTGGGGACCCCAGAGGAGAACGTGATGTACAGCTAAGGGGAGGCGCATCTGCGGCATCTTGTAGGCCACTGCAGGGAGAATGGGATTCAATCGGAGCTAAAAGAGAAGATGTCAATGGGTTTTAAATGGCATCTGATTTTTATTTTAATAGAATTATTCTGGCTGGTAAAATGAAATAGCCAAAGAAAGAAATAGGAAGACCACTAGTTAGGAAGTGAAATTAATGTGTTTCTCAAATGCACTCTCATTATCTGTGATGCTAATTTCAAGTATAATATTTTATTTTAAACATTTGGGCAAAAATGGCCCTAAGTTTAATAAAATATTACACATTAGTCCATACCTTTCTGTATAGCCACCAGCACTCTGGAGAAAACAGCAGATGCTGATACTATGGTGGAAACTAAGCCCAGAGCTTCAGGCCTGTCTATTTGTATCAGTGTAACGATCCAGCTCACAGTAATCAGAAAGATGTAATTATTGATATGGTTGGCTTGATACTTGAACTTGACTTTCCTATCAACAGAAAAACTCTTTTTAAAGGCATTAATTATAGTAGGAATGAATGGTTGTCCACACTGTTTTTACTTATGAAAAAAAATTTTACACTAATAGCTAGAGGAAATATAGGTAGAACAAAGTGTAGGTCTTCAAGTTTTCCAAAGTTCTCAGAAAAATCACTAAGAATATATATGTATACACTGTATGTGTGTGGGAGTGTATCTAACCTTAGACAGTGTTTCTTATTAATACTAATCCATTGAGATAAACACATCATAAGGTCTGGCAAAATTTTCTGTCTTCATAAAGAAAAAGTGAGACAGCTAAACATATGGATATTAGGAAGGCAAAAAGATGAACTGAATGCTCAAATCATCAAGGTAGACCAACCATTAACATGAGAGTCCTTAAGAGATTGGGAGAATAAAAGATCAACGTGACTTCTAGATTTAAGATTAGTATGGTAGTGCAAAGATCAAAGACACAATAAAGACTTGGGTAATTAATTGTGCTCTAAGAGCCAAAAGGGCATGCACTGTATCTTGAGAAACGCTCCAAGTCTGATGCTGGCCATACGGTGGCACATATTCCTCCCTAATTCTTTTGGTCTAATCTAGCCTGCAAGGGTAAAGAGCAGCTATCACCTGGTTGGCCCTACCTGTGGCAGGGCTATAAAAGCAGCAAAGTAAGAGCTGGGGGAAGGGTGGACACAGTGGAGCCAGTTTTATAACTGGGTGAAAGGTTAGGGTTAAACAGCTATGAGATTTGCCCCAAGCCTTTGGTTTACATAGGGCAATTACAGTCAGGGACCAAACAGGAACCTAGAGACACACTGAGGAACAATGGATCTAAATCTCCACTTTACATGAATATGTGTTGCATGGGAAGGAGGCACACAGCATAATTAACTCATATTTTTGTACTCAATATGAGTATATCAGAGTAGCAAGATGGTAAATCTTTATGAAGGTAGCAGAAAACCAAGCTCAAAATATTACTCTAGAAATGAATGTAATAAATTACTGACAATGGATTATTCTAATTGGCCAGTGATAAAGAAATAAATATTCTAAAAGTCCTTAAAATGTAGTCGTTGTATTAAACCTGAATAAATCCAAGAACTTAAATCTAATCTCTGATCTTCCTTTTTTATATGTACCCTAGTAAAATTTTACTATTGACTATTTTTCTCATATATCATCTTATATAGACTTTAAGAACTAATCACTGGCTTTAGAGAGCGGGACTAGGAGAATTCTTCTATTCAAATCTTGCTTGAATATGCATAACAGCTAAAGTATAATAGTATAGTATTCCAGCCTTACCAAAGAGAAATTAAATCTTTATTTAACTTGCTATGCCTAGAAATATTTAGTCTGGTGAACACATTTTTAGCTACACAGCTAAACAAGAACCATAAGAACAACAAGTTCTATTCCTTTTCTCTTGTTCAGAGAATTCCAGGACTGCTCCATTCTGACCCACAAAAGGAAGAGGAGTTTACTTCCGGGACCATAACATCTCCTTTGCGTGACACTCAACAGAACTTTACTCCACCCGGAATGAACATCATGGCTACTTAACACCTTCCAGATCTAAAACATTTTGCTTCTACAGAGCCATTTGGCATGCACTGCCCACAAGTGAACTGTCCCCATTCCCATATGCCTCCAAGATCACAGCACATACAAATACGCAAAGGCAACATCAGAGCTCCACTTTGTTCTTTTCTGGGAGGCAAAGTCATGTGGCAACAATCCTCTCTCTCTCTATTCAGTATGTTTTGTCGCTCACTGCTCCTAATTTGGTATCTTGCAAAATGACATTCTGTTAATGACATGAAATTCAAAGCTGTGATAATGGGCAGAAGTAGAAGAAAATGTTTCCTAAATGGAGAAGCAACAGGAAAACTGCCAAATAGATATTAAATTAAGTTGTGTAGTTCCCCCATCCTTCAGCATTTAGCCCCTTCCTGTATGTTTCCAACATGAAAGAGAATTAGCAGCCTAAAAAGAAAAGACCAGCTCACCTTGGTGAGAGAACAGAAAAAAACAAGAGGTCAAAGCAATGTTTTCCCTTCACAGATGTCTTGTTTTTTTTTTTTTTCTTTTTTCCTCATCTGCATGCACTGATGTTTTCTTAGTCATTCTCTCTTATTTTGCCAAGAAGAGAATCGGCCACAAAGAACCCGTCTGTTGCTAAAGACAGGAGGGCTGGGAAGATCCCAGGGGAATTAGCCTGTGAGTTACTCAGTACTCTGTCTGGGTAGTGAATATTCCTTGCTGTTGTCAGTTGTGGGCGGAGGAGCAGGATTTAAGAGACAATGCAGTGACCAGCCAAGGTAGCACCAGCAACTAGTCTAACAGAGCCTAAAGAGGGTGGGGAAGTGGGTGTCACATACAAACTCTGAAGCATGCACCGCATGTATAGACACACGCAACTCCTTCTTACGTGAATATATAATCATGGTATTCCACACAAGGACAGGTAATTCTGTCGCTGATGTAATAAGACTGGCATAGGACAACAGACCCATACCAGGCAAGAACTTTACATCTATAGCTCTGATTTCAAATTCCAGTGTCCTCTTGAACCTCAGTTTACTAATCTGTAAAAGGGGGTAAGAATATCAAGGATCGCTGATGGCTATGTGCTAATTAAATAAGATAACATCTGTGAAGAAACTGACATAGCATCTAGCACACAGCAAGTCCCCTGGGAGTGTTAGCTATCAAAAACAAAGCTGTTGGCCTTTCTCTCTTGCATACCCTGTCCTGTGCATACATACCGTCGTACTCGGAATGTGGAATGAAGGTTTTCTTTCAAGATCTTAGAATAAAAAGAATAACACTGTCGTTGAAATTAACTTCTCTAATCAAAACAATGAATTAGGCAAGACCTAAAGAGGCTGACTCTGGGGCAGCAATACTTGATCTTAAATGTAAATATTAATCTACTTATAGGAAGAATGGACCAGTAAGAGGGGGAATGGTTGGCCTTAGTCACAGGAAAGCGAAAACTTCAGAATGACTAGTTCAGCATGTGCCCCACGCACTGGCAGAGCTTACAGCTGGTGATGCAAGGTGGAGTAGCAGGCAAGGACTACACAGCAACAGACTTGGGGTTTTTAGATCGACTGTCAAAGCCAAGTGCATCAGAGCAGCTCAGTCCAAAGCCTGCAGCATATGACGACACCTGCCATGTCTTGCTCTGCTATCAAGTTCTCCTTCTGACCAACTTCATAAAGAGGCCCGAAATAACAAGAACAATAAAAATAATTTACTGCAAACAACAGCTAGTAGTGTTTAATAAACTCCAAACAATAATTTATTTTTGACTATCCTATTAGCTAGGTGTTATGGTTTGGATCTGGAATGTCCCCCAAATGTCATGTATTTGGATGTAGTGGGTACCCATGGAGCCATGTGTTATTGAGAGGTGGGGCTTGGTCAGAGGGGGTGGAACACTGGGGCTTGACTCAGAAGGGCAGGTTACTAGGACAGAACCTGGAAGAGTAGTTCCACCCTTTCTTCCTCTCTCACTGGGCTTCTGGGTGCCAGCTGTGAAGAGACCTTTGCCAGATACCCAGGAATGGACTCGCTGAAAACTTCTGAAACTGTGAGCTAAAATAAATCTTTCACTAAGACATGACCACTTGTTTTTATCCACATTTTTATAGATATAAAAACTGAACAGTTTAGTAACTTGTCCAAGATCACACAGCTCTTCATAGGAGAACTGAGATAAAAACCCAGTTTGTCTTCAGAACCTGTCCTCTTAATGATTTTGCTTAACTATGCACAAAGCAAAGAATGAGAATTTGAGTGGCTATCGCCTAGTAATAGTGAAATCTATGCTTGAAGTTAGTATCTTAGCATTTGCTCATAACATAGAACACATGACCCTGTAACTATGAGGATATTCCTTTGTGAAGCTGCTCTAGGGATAGCATCAGCACCAGACTTTGAAGCCCGTAGCCTCAAAGTCAAGTACCAGAGGTAGGTCAAGTTATTGACCTTTGCCTCAGATTGGGTTTTTCTAAGGACAGTAGGTCTGACTCCAGTGCACAAACACCCCATTAAACTGGAATGTTCTTTATCCATGAATTTACTTGTGTACTCGTTTGTGGAGCCTCTGGTCAGATATACAGGTGAGATGCGCTCACAATGAGCCACTTCCTCCTTCCCAGTACATTCTCAAGGATCCACAGGTAGATGACTCAATCCACTGATAATCTATGGCAAAGCAACCATCTTAGTCTTGTCCTTGTCCAGACCAGGTGGTCCAGCCAGACATACAAAGAGAGAGATGGGGAAAGAATCATGTTTACACTTGTATGTGTCAGGTGTTTGTTCCATTGTTTCTCCCCTCCTCTCCCCTGCCCTCCCCTCACCTCCTCTACTCTTCTCTCCTCTCCTCTTTTCTTTTCTTTTTGATACAGAGTCTCACTCTGTAGCCCAGGCCTGCCTTGGACTCACAGCAATCCCCCTGCCTCTGCCTCCCCAGTGCTAGGATTACAGGTGTGTGCCACCACACCCAGCCCTATCTAGTACTTCAGAATCAAACTCAAGGCCCTGCTCTTACAAAGCAAGTGCTTTAACCACTATGCCATTCCTCCAGCCCCTGTTCACTGTTTTTTAAGGAACTACAAAATCAAATTTAAATTTCTGAATTATACTCCCCCTTTTTAAGGGTGGCTTTTTTGGTTTTTGATTGTCAGGTAATTGGCTCAAAGTATTCAAGAGAACACAGACTTTGGAGCCTGTAGCCTCAAAGTCAAGTATAAGAGGTAGGTCAAGTTACTGACCTTTGCATCAGACTGGGTTTTTCTAAGGACAGTAAATCTGACCCCGGGGCACAAACAACCCAGCATCATTAACTCGGAATGTTTTTATACATTAATTTAATAAAGTTTGTGGTGGGAAACATCTATGTAGGCACTTACTTTGGCAGAAAGAACTAACTGAACACATTAGGAAACAAATATGGCCAGTAGAAGGTTAGAACATATAGTAGGGTACACTAAAATAAAACAAACTTAACGGCATAAAACCCATATATTTATAACTCCTAAGGCCTGCATTTCAAATCTTGGACTCTTCCATTGTACTTATTCTTTTAAGATGTCATTCCTTCAGTCTCACGTCCTTCGTCCATCCTAGCTTCCCAAACTCTTCCAGGACATGTGCAAGAAGGGTCTCTGTGTAGAAAGAGGCCTTTCCAGGTCTGGGGGCAGAGCTCAGCAGTTAAGAGTGCTTGCCCACCATGCATGAATCCCTGGGTTCAGTTCTCCAGCTCCACGTAAAAATTAGTTGTGCATGGTGGCACATACCTGTAATCCCGGCACTCAGGAGGATGAAGCAGAGGCATTGCTATGACTTTGAGATAGGATGGGCCATATACTGAGTTCAGTATCAGCTTGAACTACAGAGTGTGACCCTATCTCAAAAAGAAGAGAGAGACAGAGAGATAGAGCGAGGTGGGGGAGGGAAAAGGGAGAAAAGGAGAGAGGAGGAGAGAGGGAAAAAGACAGAGGAAGGCAGGCACAGGCCTCACCAAATTATGTGAATTTGATCACAACTAGGGCAGAATCCTCATATGACTTCATATTTCTTCTGGTTACTAACAGAAAAGTATAGCTCAGGTAGAGTCCCAGTAGATCTTCGGCCATGGCCACTTTTCCCTTCTAGTCCAGAAATTTAATAAGATGACCTCTAGAGCTCCAGAAAAATACACTAATTCTGCCTCTGTACTGTGTGCACTAGACGCCCAACCCAAACTCATTCTGCACTCTATGCAGTGACTCAGAGGAATTCCTGCTCATTGTGTCCTTAGATTCTTGTTTATTAAAGCTACGGAATCCCTGGCTTTCCCATGGAAACATTTCTAAGTAGAAATAAAATGGTACAGAGAGCCAGCACCCTGCCATATAAGAGTTCTCTAGTGAAAGGAATCCTGAGTAACACACCCACATGAAACTAACTCTATATCGATACCCGAGGTCGAAACTGTAGGATTCCCGGATGTCATGAAAACAAGTCGTGTACTCTATAATATGACAGAAGTGAATGTGAAATCCTTCTGGCTATCTCTGATTATTTTTTTTCTTTCCTAAATAGATCCGAAGTCCTACCAAACAGCACAGTACAAAAGAAAACAACACAGCTAGGCACATCTTGAAAATCTATCAATAACAACCAAGAGTCACTCTTTTGGCTTCACGGTCACATCATATTTTTTGCATTCATGGTATAATCATAAAATTGCAGGGCTGCTTTGTATAACAAAGAGCATTTTTTTCATCTTTAAATTAAAGGTTTCTCTTCAGAGGCCCGAGTCTTTAGAAAGTGGCTACAGTGCATATTTACTGTTGGAGGAACTCACAAAATTTACATGATAAAGAACAAAATTGCTGTGTACTACTAGTTAGCCTCATGGGCAGTACAACAAAATTTGATGCTATATACATCAAATGATAACAAAGGACAAGAAATAAGTTTTCATTTTACTTTCCAAAGATCACACAAACACCTTCAGTACCCATTTTGAATGTACAAGATTCAGTATTTTGGGCTGAGGGTCAGCTCAGAGGTATGGGATTTGTCCAGAATTCAAGAAGCCCTGGATTTGATTTTCAATAGTACAGAAAGAAAAAAAAAAGTTTTAGTAACTGTAAATAAGGTGAAATAAAGCAGATGAGTGGTAAACAATTAGTTACACTCTCTTTCCAGATCTGCTGGTAAATAGTCTCAAAAGACATGGTTACCTCCTATCCCTTCTCTCATCAACTTGGTTTTCTTCTTTTGACTCAACTTGTTTCTCTGATCTGCACACACCTTTATTTCCTCACACACACACACAAAAATCCCCCAACATTTTCTTAAAAGTTCTTGCCCCAGGCAAAGAACTGGTAGGTCCCAGGACCAGAGCTTGGCTCTCACATCTACAATCAGGAAATCTGGAGAGGAAAGGATTTTCCTGCATTTCTCAATGGCTCTATTGTTCATTTAGGCAACATTGTGTAATTGGAGGAACTATAAATAAAAAATAAAAATAAAAATCCATCTCCTACATTTTGACCAGGTGGTCATGTTAAAAAATATGACTACAAATAAAAATAAATCAACATATCAAGTCATTTACATCAGAAGTAGAGAAAAAGTTAAACAGGTTAGCAAAGTGTTTCTGGCTTAGTTTAAGGCATTTTTTGAAATAAGTGATAGAGAGGTGAAAGTTAATTAGCAAAAGAGTAATTTTAAAAAAATCTTTGAGAGATAAAAAGGAAAGGTAGGAGTACAGGAGAAGTTCTTAGTTAGATTATTTACTGTTTATATTTTTTGAACAAAATACCTAATTCTATTTATAAAATAATTTATATTTTATGCTATAATTGATATTAATAGAGGTAATAATGTTTAGTGATACTTGAAAGAAAAAAGGAAGAAACAGAGGGAAGAGGAGAGAGGCAGAGACAGACAGAGGCAGGTGGGATAGCAAACCAGCGGTGAGTCCCAGCGCCATGATCAGGAGCATTCAGGGTGCATTCATTCTCACAGCCTTGCTTCAGAGATTAGTCATTTTTTCAATCGTTAAAACTTCCTCTTAAAAGAACTTTTATTAGTTTTCTGCTCCCTCTTCTAAGATGTATTTTTACCTCAAAAAGATTAATGTCTAACTCATCCAAGGGAATTAGTCAATTTGTATAGAAACGAAGAAAACTGCCTGCCTCATCTTTTTGAAATACTTTTGTAAAAAGTTGGTAAGATCCAGGAATAGATGGGGTTGGCAACTTCTCTCAGGATGGCTCATTTTTGAGTTATTTTGCCTCCCAAATACTTTGTATGTATGAAACAAAATATATAAAAATGCAACCTTACAATCAAGACCCAGTTCTGAGTCAGACTTGCCAAAAATCGAATACTGAAAAATGTCTAGAGTCAGAGAAGAAATGGCCACTTGAAGAAGCACATGGCTGCTGACTTTCTGAGAGCTTGGAACCTCCCTCCATTTCCAGGTGGGGCTGCAGATCTCTCAGTTCCTTTCCAAAATTTACTCCTCCTCCTGTGGAAGCTTCCTGGGTTTGAATTCAGCCCACTTACCAAGGGCCTACTCTTATACACCTCTCCTTTTTATTAAACTTTTTCTGAGATAACAATGATATAAAACAGTCTTATGCTCTTAAAAACCCTGGAAAAAGTGGTTAAACTATATTACAACCACAAGACAGAACACAATTCCAAAAGTGCTTCTGAAGACATAGGTGAAAAGTGTCCACAAAGCCCAATACCAAATCTGTGTAAAATGTATACAGAATGGAAAAAAAAGTGATCTGGACAGAGATTTTAATAAACGGTGTGTGTGTGTGTGTGTGTGTGTGTGAGATGCTGGAGATCAAACCCAGAGCCTGAAGCACGCACTCTATCACTGAGGCACGCTCCTACCCCTTCAAAAATGTTTAATAGAGAATATTATAATCTCTTATTCTGAAAAAATTGTGTGCCTTACAAAGAAAAGCTGACATCTTTGTTATCTAGCTAGGCACAGCTCCTAAGAGCAATGGCGAAAAGAGAGGCGACAATGTCGCCTCCTGCACCAGGATAATTTATTGAGCTAGTCACTTGTGATATTCTTTATACTGAGAGAGAATGACAAGTATTTTTTCCTTCTCCCATTCCAAAAAAAAAAAAAAAATTGTATTTCAAGCCTGCACTCCAGGGCCTTGGCAGATATTTAATGGATTTTGGTTTGAGGAGTGAAAGCCCAGTTGGGAGGCAGCCTGAGGGGAAGCCTCAGGCCTCCCTCCTCCCCCAGGCCAGGAGGAAAGGGCTTAGTGACAGACATTCCCACCCAGAGGGAATGCTGGAACCTGGAAGCCTACAAGGTTGGGATCCGCTTTCCTGATACAGGCAAGAAGGAGGGGAGGCTGTGGTGTCTGGCTGTGCAGCTGCGTATGTGAGTACTGAAGACTATGCTCACTCCTTTTCAAAGCAGGGCTCTGAGAGACAGAAGATGACAGGCACTATGGTGGGCACGTGTGTGATTAGGGACAGAAGCAGGCAGGATACAGATTAGGGCCAGGATCCATGTTCCCATTGCATATGTCAATTACAGATGTTCCTGTCCACCACAGGTATCCAGGAGTGCCAAAACTCAGTTTAGGTCAGGCCACATTGTCCATGGGGACTTGGAGTGCAGGCAACTCCAAGGGTAGGAAGCGATTCTTGGTGTTAACATCCCATGCTGTATTATAAAGGCTGCATCCAGCAGTTGTGGTAGAACAATGACAAGCCAGATTCCAACTCGTTATATTATCCCAATTCTAACATATAATATTATATTCCAATTCACCCTAGTTACTCACAGCTTCCTGAGATACCAGCAAGCTATCTTCCCCAGGAAAACTTCAAAGTATGTCTTTTTACATTTTTAGCCAAAACCTGACCTAAATATGAAAATAGAAACAAGGCACAGAATATTGACCAGACAGCTTGCTGCTAGGAGGAATCGTCTGCACCCCTTTAATTACAATCCCACAGCTATTTGTTGTGTAGTCACAGAAGTACTCATCAAAGTTGGGCCAGGGCCATTCTCATAGTTATTGAAGATGTAGGGCAGACACAGCCAGACTTTGGCAGGTTCCATGAGCTCCAAAAATAGTGAAGCCAAAGGAAAAATGTTTTATTTAAAATGCAAACCTCCAAAAGAAAAATCCAAAACCAAACAAAGAACACATTGCCTCCTCTCCCCCCAAAAAGAACCCACACACAGAGAAAAACAAACAAACTACTCAAAACAAAGACCAAAAACAAACAAAAAACTAACCAAAACACCACTGCCAACAACCACCCCTACAAACAACTCCAGGGTTGCAGAAATTTGAGATTAAAAGGGGTTGTCTGTCCAATTCTCTCCAAACTGGGAGTTAGTCCTTTGGGGGAACCTTTCTTTCTTCATTTATAAATTAACCCCCTAAGAAGTCCCTAAGTTATATGAGTGCATTCATAAATGAAGGTTCTATCCTTAAATATTCACAAGCGCAGAATTTTTTATAGCACCAGATATAACCTGCTACTCTAAAATAGCAAAGAACTCTATAGACGTCATCTTTCCCCAGCTTTATTGTTAAATATACTCACTCCTTTTAGAGTTTAATTGCTGAATTTCTATTCGGGCAGTGATTACCATATTGCACAGGAATATAAAGTGCCTTGTATTCAATTTGCAGAAAATGAGTGAAGTCAAAGCTGCAATTGAGAATCTAACTAGAATCAAACTGACACATGGTCAGAAAGCAGAAAGCTCCCTGTCCTGGAGTGAGTGATATGGACCCAGTCATTTGTGAATGCGAACTCCTGATATTCAATAAGGTCGCTTGGCTCTCAATGCAGAACTGGTGGCTACAGTGCTGATGGGCAGGCATGGTGGGTTCACACCCAGCCTGGGAGTGAATGGAAGGGCCTTCTGGTGGAGGAACCATTGTTCGCAAGTCTAGCCTTCCCAAACACACACAGCAGCTTTTGCAGTGAGTCTCATCCATTTCCTTCCTGAGCCCTTTCCAAAGCCTGCAGAAATGTTCTGCTTCTGAGTATTTCATCACATGTGGTGTTCAGGGCCTAGAAAGGAGATGTTGGCTTCCGGCACCTTCAGAAGCAGTATGGCAGAAACCTTGGAGTAAGTTCTAAGAAACGTTCAGAATCCTCCAGGTATGGCTTGTGGTGACACCCTAACAAAAGAGATAAACCTTTTAGGAAAGTTGTTTTAAATGAAGAGATTGTGTAAAGCTGGATAAGACATATACTAAATCACTGGCCAACTGGTTTACGCTCTAATCTCACATTTGAAATATGACCTGTATGACAAGCATGCTGGCACAAAGGGCCTCTTCCTTTGAAGAAAGGGTAGGTGACAGGGTTCTGTAGGAAGGGTGAAATGTGCCAGAGTTTCAAAACCTCTTCTCATACTTCGTTTCCATGCATCTCCAGGTGGAGGGCATATGCAGATGCAGGTTCACAGTGCCTTACTATCTGAAAATAAACTGATGCTTCTCATTGAAACTTAAATTTATTTTGCTTGTCAGAAAGCAGTTGCAAACACAAAGATAAAGTTGGCAATGTAAGGGGAAAACAAACCCTGGTTGGCTGGCTCTTCACGACGGAGGCAGCGCTCACAGGGCTGCCATGCTGCGAGGTCAAGATCATTCAAAGAAAACGCACATGGCACCACATGGCACCACACGCCACTGCACTGCAGACCTGCTCAACTAAGAGGACCCAGCTCTCGGGTACTTCAGAATTGGCTGCTTCACTTATGACAGACTAGGAGCTTTAGTTGCTTGGTCAGAATGAACAGGCCTTATTGTAGAAAATAAATAAACCATGCCTACACCACCATGTACTACACCCAACTTAGCTCAGCTTGAGCCTCATTTTTCTCTTTACGCAGTCTCCTTAAAAAGGAGAAGTTTCTATGACCTGGGAAAACAGCAAAGGAATTAGAATCCAAGTAAAATAATGTTTCTAACTCTCAGTTATCTGAGAACAAAATTCTGCTTTGTTATTTTAATGTTAATAGCTCCCATTTTTTTAAAAAAAAGTGCTATCAAGTCAACTATTTTTTTTAAAGGGTGAGTTATCCACAGTAAGAACTAATTAGCTGCCAAGAAGGAGAGGGTTTTCAAAGGAATGCTATTCCACTCATCAAATACTGGTTTCCATTGACTGTCATGCATTTCCTTTAAGTCAGACTCTTCATTTTTAATCTGAAAATCTTTGTAAGCATTCTAAGAGGGCAATGCATATTCATTACTCTACGACATAAAATAATCATCTTAATGTGGGACTGAAACTCATTTTGCATACATGTAAATATGATATATTGCTCCTAATGCCTGGTACAATACTGGACACGAAATAGTTATAAATCTGAGCAACTGTGTGTTACTTGTTTTTGGACTGGGAATAGACTAGGTAAACTCTGATCGAAACAGACAAGACTTTGATGCTAAGAGTATGTAGGTAAAAGTAACCCAGTTTATTTAGATTTTGGCATGAAATATTTTTGCATTCCCTCAAATTAAAAATGGTGCCTCAAGCTAGCCTCTAAAATGACTCTTTGCGACTCCCCTGGGATGAGAGCTCTTCACATACCACCCCACATCTTACTCTCTGTGTAGCCATAGAGCCATACCTGGCACAAAGGTACACTTGATAAAACATTGTCAAATAAACAGATAACTTTTTAACGAGTAATAAAAATAAGAAAATATTTTTGCTGAAAATTAAATAGGGAAGTTTGGTTATCATAAATCTTAACTTTTCTTCAATCTCCCTTTCTTAAATCAGTGAAAGCTACCACTTTATGTTTCCTCCTAAAATTCTGAAATCTTCTTTAGGAAACAGTGACTTTGGGACAGATTATGCTGAGAGCCATCAAAGTCAGATTCTATCCCTGGCCAGCAGGTACTCCTTCTAAAAGAGATTACAGGTGCTGCAGGACAATTTACAGAACAATTTCTATACATATTCGGAAAGTATGCATAGAGGGGGTTAAAGCAGCCACAGAGCATGAGTTTCTGGAACGGAGGCAAATTACTCCTGACAAATAAGCACACCTTGAATGATGGAGATAGAAGTAGGTCATGATGAGTAAGTGAATTTTCCACTGACTCATTTCCACATGTATCATGCAGAGGATACCAGAGATCTGGTTCCTCTTATGAAAGCGCTGTACCAATCAGTTTCCCTAAGGAAAGGAGCTGGACTGCAAACTGCCTTGCAGGGAGGGCCACCCTCCTGACCTGCAAACCAGGCGGCAAGGTCAACAGGCCAGACAGGAACAGCCACTTCAGAGAGATCCTGTTGGCTTAGGAAGCTGAAAACCGAGACTGTGGGGACATGGCAGAAAGGGGATCCCTGCTCTTTTTCCAGCTAAAGGATCAGTGCGATTAGTAGAATGAAGCCATGTCAATTAACATACATCTGACAAATCTGAGAAGGCAGTTTTCAGCATTTAACTCTGAAAGCAAGGAAAAAGAAAACTCCATTTGAAGTATGATAGAGAAAGAATCCTGGCAAATTATTTCTAAAAACAAATTCATTTATTTCAGGGCAAATGGAGCATACCACTGTAAATGTCAAATAGCCACCATCTATTATGAAAAGAGGGCCCAGCCAATCTTTCCAACTTATTCAAAGTTCAATGCATGAATGATCAGAGTCCTCAATCTCCAGATAAAAATGAAAATATACCCTTATGACAAAACTGAAGAGCAATAAATCAGGTTAAAGAGGTGACAAGAGATGACTCTTCTCTGCCATCAACTTTGTGAACTGTCCAGTGTCTCTTGCTGGTGCAGCCTGGATGCTGACAGTGTGACTGTCTCTGTGCAGAGGCCACTGGGGCTGGCCAGTAGCACGTACACTGATGGTCTCCAACTATCAGGAATTTACATGGCAACCAGTCTGTTGAACAAATGCACACATTTTAAAATCTAGTGGAGACCTTCCACAGATAAAAGCAAAGGCTTTCCTTAACATAAAAAGGAAGCACCATCCCTATCTAGACCCTTAAATGAACCTGATCGACATTGGTTTTACTTTTTCTAGTATCAGTTAATAAGTCCATATCACTCATATTTTGAACAAAACAAGTTAAATAATATCAGCAAGTTCAGAAACAATGGTTGATGCTATAGGAGGAAAAAAAATCTTTTCCTAGAAAAAGCTGATTGGCATGAGATCAACACCCATGACCTTGGCCTCTTCAGCACAATGCTCTATTGAACTAAGATACTAAATAAAAATATAGCCTTTGAGATATGCAAGGCTTTATAAAATGAGACATTGTTAAGTCAGTGACACAAACACCCAGGCAGAAAAATGTTGGGGCACAGAACACATCTTTAGAAGACAGTAGGTGTTCCAAATATACAATGTTTGTATAGTGTCAATATTTCAAACTAAACTCTCTGCAACTATAAAATAGAATGTTGGGCTGACAACTGCAACCTCATTATTAATATAAGAGAGGTTATATTCCACATAAAAACCCTGGGCTTCTGACCAAGTTCCCTCAGGACTGCACTGGTGTAATGTTTTACAGAAATATAACAGGTATTTATTTTCTCAGTTAAAATGTCACTTGGATAATCTATTTTTGCCAACACTGCTATCGTTACCTCTCCAAAAACAAAAATGATGATTATGCCATTTTACAACAGCTATCCAATGACCATCAGATGGTCATCTCAGACCTCTCAGCCAGTACTAACATAGTTCAAGCCACAGTTTAAAAAGGAAACAACTCTAAACTATCAAGGGTTATGGAATAGGGGTGTCATGTCAGGGTATTACGAAATTAACTCCAGAGCTCTCACACTGCATAATATAAAGAAAGACCTGGAAGCCTGTGGATGACATTATCCACACATATGGAAAATATCTGGACAAGTAAGATACATATTTGATCAGAAAATTGATTTTGTAATTTTCTGTATGTTCTTAAATATACATAACATTTAACATCGAATCACATTAAATTTTGGTTAAATTTCAGCTCTAAACATGCCCGCATTTCTTTAACCAATGAAAATGTTTCATTAAATGCAATTTTGCAGAATGTAATTCAGTAAAGATCAAAATGTTTAAAAATAATGTATAAATCTTACTTTGTAGTTAATTAAATCAACTCTGTAAAGACTCATATGTAGCACAAACTCCCCAAGTCCACGGACATCTATTCCATTGATGAGGTTACCATACAATTATAAATCTAATGGGAGCATGCCTTATGCTCGTGGCAGGAAACATGATGTCCTAGCATCCTATCCACTCCATTTTTCTCTGCGTGGACACAGATATCATGCTGCCAACAGAGGTTTCTTTAAATAGGAAATCATCAAAACAAACTATCACTTTGTTATAGAATTTTGCTTCCCCGATTACTATGGTCCGTCTCCATCCTTATTTCCTCCTGCCTAGAGGCTGGATAGAAGAGTTGATGAGGTTCTTCTAATAAGCTTTTTCCTTTGGCCCTGAGGACCAAATGCAGGGCCTCTCACTGAGCTACATCCAAAGTCCCTTCTGTTTTTTATTTTGTGATAGGACTTCACTAACTTGCTAAGTTGCTCAGGCTAGCCTCAAAATTTTGACCCTCCTGCCTCAGCTTCCCTGAGAGCTGGAATCACAGGCATGTGCTACCATGACTGGCCCCAATACACTTTTAACTACAAGGAAAATGCTAGGAGTACAAGGAAACAACTTCATGTGATCAAAGATATTTAAATTTCAACACAACTCCCCCCCCCCCCCCCCCCCCCCGCTCGCAACAAAACAACCACCACTAGAACACATATGCCCAGAAAAGCTAAGTACATAGCTGTCTGGTTTTCCTTTCTAGAAAACACTACTTATAAACCACCTCCCCATCCCCACCTCCTTTACTCTTAGAAACATGGAGAGAAAGATTAGATTCTGTCCATGGTCTAAGCAGTTCTGAATACTTGAAGCTCCTGGGAGAGAAACATTCAGGGGCAGTTCTTGCCAGCCTTCCTCCTGAGCTGCCACAGATGCCGCTCAGCCCCTCCTCCTCTCAGACTCACAAAGTCACAGCCAAAAATCACCATCCAGAGTCAGGAGAAGCTGCAATCCATGGGTCCCACACTGAGTTCATCACCTTCATCTAACCTGTCCTGCATCCTGTGTCCCCAGTTTCAGCTACTGGCACCATAAGCCAAGAGCCCAAAGCAGGGCTAAAGGCACAAATCTCCCCTTTAGGGACTGCACTTCCTGAGCACTGCTCTTGACCTCACAGCCCTGGCCCAGCAGTGGCCTCCTTGCCATTTCTGTGAAGGACCCTGTGAGCCATGTTTTCACTGAGATCCTTTGCTGCCTAACTCCAATCATCCTTTGCTGTCAGAAACCTCCCACATGATTTTATCGTTGCCAGAAACCATGTGCTCTTACTATCGACTGGGATGAAACCTTGCAGTGGCTCCTTGTGCCCTGCAGGAAAATTCAAAGCCCTATTTATCATTGTCCAGCTCTCACCCCAAAGTCTCTTCGTACAGTCACCTGTACTCTGTCCCTGAAAGATCTTCTATCCTTCACTGTCTCTGTCTCATCCACTAACGTGGTCCACTTCCTTGAACACTATTTTTCAGTTACGAGTCCCGTGGATGTCCTAAGAGCTCTCAGTGTTCTCCCATCGTGACATGACCATGAGGGGTAAACACAGATGTATATACACACGTGCCAGCTCTTGTGACTCCTTTGTGTGTCCTCAGCATAGGAAGCACCTGTCCTCTTCACAGTATCTCCCCAGCATATTGCCTAACAGAAGGAGCTCAATGAAAATTACTGACGCAGAATACAGAAACCACAGAATGCACCTTGCTCCATCGTCCAGGCATAATCTCCCAAGTCAAATCCCTCAAGCTTCAGGCAAATTTTCTTAAACTTAGAAGTGGTACCAGCAACAGATCCAGAAAGTCAAGTGGTTTCAATCTGAGCTGCCTCAAATAGATGAAAAGATACCACCATATTCAGCTTCTCTTCCATCTTTGATGCAGTTCCACAGCTCGAGAAGCAATTTCTAATTTCCTATCACTAGATCGTGTTTCTTCCTGCTGTTATACCGTACTATTAGCTTCTCTGGACTGATATGTGTACCACACACACTGCATTCACCTGTGGGCATATGCAGGAAAAGGTACACAGACAGAGTCAACATTCTCTCCACAATATAGTTGGGATAAAGAACACTGGTATAGGCTAGTGGCAAAACAGACATTACTTTGTTTTTGTAATAATTGTAATAATAATTTTGGATATGTCTTTAAGCTCTATACTATAAAGAAATGAAAGTGGTAAAACCATCTATCTTAGCACAACATTAAAGTAAAAAACCTGCTGTCTTCTCTGCTAATTATCTAAATTGTATCATTAAATATGTAGATAATAAATACCCTTACACATCTTCCAGCAATAACACTGGTAATTTACAATAATGACATAAACATGGTTTCCTGATGAAGATAACTTTTAATAATCTTACATAAAAACATTAAAATTGGAAACATTATAGTTATTCCACTTTCCATATTTAACATAATATATTTGGATTCTCCAAGTAAAGGTAGCTGGCTAATTTAAATCCGATTTCCTCATAAGAAACCTACATTTTCATTTACATTCAGGATGAAGGTAGAAGTTGAGCCCAAAGATGAGACACCATCCTTGCCCAAAACCACATCACTCAGCCTCCTCGACTCACTAAAAACATAATGATTTGCTTTTCCTATTTCTTTTGGCCAGAATTCAGTGGTATCAAGTACTACAGGAGAGGAAAAAAAAAAGTGCCACAGGGGTTATGATTTACAATTATTCTATTCATGTTGATTAGCGTAAATGACCGTGATAGAAAATTATATGCAAGCTCTAGAAAAGTCAATAAAAGATATTGATCCATGGCAGCAACTAAGGGGGTACTGCTTATATTCTATGTTGTAAGCTTCCTACCTAATTTGGTAGAGGACCTTTTAACCTCAAAATACTTCTATGTTTACAAAGCACTCCTACTGCACACGGATGACCTTTCACAAGCACGTGGACATATCAACTCTCAGCAGTTTGTTCCCTGGCCTACCAGGCTGCATTGTCTCCCAAATTAACCAAGAGGCATTGATGTAGCTACTACAAAGCTCAAAAAAAAAAAGGGCCCTTTCCATTAGGAACAACAGTGAGATACCACTCTAATAGGCGAACAGTGTGATACTTAAAAGAACTTGTGCTTTTCCCTCTTTCTCCTCCATTTTATTGATATGCTTAAGTGCAAAACATAAAATTTACATTGACCTTGAGTATTGTGTGTACATAAATATTGTGGCAAAGTTACAAATCCTCCCGTTTTCGACCCTCCAACTCCTTCCCCTCCAGTTCCCATTATTCCCCACATTAGGGTCTCTGAAATAATTGTGATCTGGGTTTCTCACATCAGAGAAACCATTCGGTATTTCACCTTCTGCTTCTGACTGACTTCACTAAGCAGGATGGTCTCAAGTTTCCTTCATTTCCCTACAAAAGACTCCAACCTATCTGTCTTTATAGATGAGTAGTATTTCATTGTGAATAAACATCACAATTTATGTATCCATTGGACAGTTGATGAGTATTTTGGTGTCTGCCACATTTTAGCTATTGCTAGTTGGGCTGCTATGAACATGGGTTGGGGTCTTCTATGTACATAAAATTTCCTTCATTTCACTTTATTGCCTGATCGCTATGGCAAGTGTTTTAAGGACTATGTTGATTAAGAGAGGTGAGAATGGACAGCCTTGTTGTGTTCCTGGTTTGAGAGAAAATGCTTTCAATTTTTCTCCATTTCCTACGATATTTGTGGTAGGTTTGGCATATATGGCCTCTACGAGTTTGAGGTAAGTCCCTTCTATACCTATTTTTCTCAGAGTTTTCATCATAAAAGGGTGTTAAATTTTATCAAAAGCTTTTTCTGCATCAACTGAGATGATCATGTGGTTTTTATTTTTGCTATTGTTGATGTGGCCTATTACATTATTAATTTTCATATATTGAACCAGCCTTGCATCCCAGAAATAAAGCTCATGTGATCATGGTGTATGACCTTTATGATTACTTGCTGGATTCTATTTGCCAGAATCTTATTAAGAATTTTTGCATCTATATACACTAAGGATATTGGTCTATAATTTTTCTCCCTGGTTAAGTCTTTGTCTGGTTTTGGGACTAAGGTGATGCTAGCCTCTAGAAATGAGTTTGGTAGTATTACTTCTTTCAACTTCATGAAACAGTTTGAGAAGAACTGGAGCTAGATCTTCCCTAACATACTGAAAAAATTCTGCTGTGAATCCAGATGGATCTGGGCTTTTACTTCTAGGTAGAGCTTTTATTACTGCTTCAATTTCTGTGTGTGTAATGGATTTATTCAAGATTTTTATGTCTCCTTTATTCAATTTTGCTAATTTGTATGTGTCTAGGAAGTCATCCAGTTCTTCCAATTCTCTAGCTTGTTAGAATATAGGTGTTCAAAATAATTTCTCATAATATTCTGAATTTCTGCAGTCTGTTGTAATTTCACCCTTTTCATTTCTAAGTGCATTAATCATGCTTTTTCTTTCCTTCATTTGAGAGATTATCTAGGTTTGTCAATCTTGTTTATTCTTTGAAAGAACAAGCTCTTCGACTCATTAATCTTTTATACTGTCTGTTCAATTTCAATTTCTTTAATTTTAGAACTATCTTTATAATTTCTTCTACTGCCTTTTGGCTTAGAATGTTCTTGTTTCTCTTGGGCCTTAATGTGCATCATTAATGTGTTTATTTGTGACTGTTCTGTTCTTTTGAGGTGTGCACTTAAGGTTATGAATTTCCCTCCAAGTACTGCTTTCATTATGTTCCAGAGATTCTGATATAAAGTACTTCCATCATCATTTAACTCTGTGAAGTTTCTGATTTCTTCTCTGGATCTATTCTTTGGTCAGTAGTAAGTTGTTTGGTCTCCATTTTCTTCTGTTTCTTTTGCTGTTAAGTTCCAGTTCTATTCCACTATGATCTGAAAGTATACACAGAATAATTTCTATTTCTTTGTATTTATTTAAGCATAATGTATGACCTAGAATATGATCTATTTTAGAAAATGTTCCATGGGCTGCTGAGAAGAATGTGTATTCTATTAATGTTGAGTGAAAAACTCTATAAACATCTGTTAGGTCCAAGTTTTCCAAAGTGTCATTTAACTGTTGTATGTTTTTCTGGATTTCCTGTCTGGTTGATCTATCTATCTATCTATCTATCTATCTATCTATCT
This sequence comes from Ctenodactylus gundi, assembly GCA_004027205.1. Lineage (NCBI taxonomy): Eukaryota > Metazoa > Chordata > Mammalia > Rodentia > Ctenodactylidae > Ctenodactylus > Ctenodactylus gundi. The sequence goes on along the minus strand of PVKB01006066.1, from coordinate 46,717 downwards.
ATCTATCTATCTGTGATAGAGAAGTATTAAAGTCCCCTGCTGTAATTGTATTGGGGCCTATATGTCCTTTCAGATCTAATAATTTTTGGTTTACATAACTGGATGCTCCAGAGTTGGGAATATATACATATAGATAGATAGATAGATAGATAGATAGATAAATTGTGAATTCTTCCTGTTCTATTGTTCCCTTAACCAGTATACAGTGATCATCATTGTCTCTCCTAATGTTTTGTATTGAAATCTGATGAGTATGAAACTAATATAGCTACCCCTACTTGTTTCCTGGCTCCTATTGCATGAAATACTGAATTGCATCCTTTCATTTTCAGTCCATGAGTTTCCTTGTGGTTGAAGTGTGTCTCTTGTAAGCAGTAAACTGCATTTTTGTTTTTTTTTATCCAATCAAACAGTCTGTCTTTTAATAAATGAGTTGAGGACACTCATATTCGGAGTAATTATGAGGTATGTTTGGTGTGTCCTGCCATCATTCTAGGTTTTCAGCATTATTTACTAGACGTACTTTCTTCTCACCTCATTCTCTTATATCTGTTGTCTCTTTTTCTCTTGGGTCTTTGGTGTTGTTGGCTTCCCTTTCACTTTCTAAGTTTCCTTTAAGTATTTTCTGCAGTGATGATTTGGTGGCTGCAAAATTTTTTAAGCTTTCTATACTATGGAAAGTTTTCATTTCTCCCTCTAATTTAAAAGATAATTTTTCAGGATATAGCAGTCTGGGTTGGCATTTATGTTCTCTTAGTGCTTGGGTGATACTGCTCCATGATCTCCTCGCTTTTAGGGTTTGGGTTGAGAAATCTGCAGTTATCGTGATGGGCTTACCTTTGTAAGTCTCCCACTGTTTTTCCCTTACAGCTTTTAATATTCTCTGTCTGTGTTGGGTTTCTAGCATTTTAATTATGATGTGTTGTTATGAGGTTCTCTCCTGATCAAAGTTGCTTGGTGTTCTATATTGCCTGCAGTAGTTCAATTTTCATTTTTCCCCCTTCCATTTGGGAAATTTTCTTCCACAATTTCACTGAATATGGCCTTCAAGCCTTTTGTTTTGTCCTCAGTTGTATTCTGCATTCCCATAATTCTAAGGTTGGTTCTCTTTGAGTCATCCATCAGCTGTTGTAACCATTCTCTTTCTTTTTTGTTTTGCATTCTTTATAGACTCTATGTTCCAGTTCAACCATTTTATGATCTAGGTTTGATTTTCTATTCTCAAAATGTTCAAACTGGTTACTTATTTTTCCTGTGTGTTGTTCACATCCTGAATATCTGCTTTCAATATTTTTATATCTCTGCTGTATTCTTCTCTAATTTCTTGTATTGCTCTCATTATCTTCTGGTTTATATCTTCTTTTTTTTCCTCTAATTTCTTGACAATGTTTGCTGACAGCATAGCTATGTCTTGGCTTAGCTCTTGCCTTTCCTGTTTTATTTCCTGTTTCAATTCTGAGTATTTCTGGGCCTGGAAATTATCATCTTTTTTGCCTTTATCTTTTGGTTCTGCTATTTTAAGGTCCCTGGTATCATTTTGTGGGGTATCAGGTCTTTGTGTAAATAATTTATTACCACATTTTCTCGTGATTCTGTTACAGTGAGTTGAGGCTCTGTTATTGATGATGGGCTCTGTTTCTTTTCCTGAGATTCTTAAATTATACCTTTTCTGTTTTAAGTGTTACCTGGCTGTCTCTGGCACACAGTAGGGGCATGTGAAGGCCCAGTCCTACGAGTTCCCAGGTACAGCCAGGGCTCTGGTGGCAGCTACCCTGTGGTCTTTGGAGCACAGGAGGGACAGGGTGCAAGAAGGCCCAGTCCTGCCTGCTTTTCCCTCTTGCTGTAGCTTCTTTAGTTGTCTCTGAAGTGCAATGTTGAAGGTGGTAGGTATGTAATGGGAAAACACAACTTTCCTGGTCTGAAGCAATTAGGGTACATTTTGCTTACCACTCCTGCTGCTCAGAACACCACCAGGAAGGAAAATGGCTTCAAGACTGGCAGCTGGAGTAACTTTTACTTATCTCAGAGATTTTTTCCCTTCTAGCTGGGCACTACTACTCAATTCTGGTAAGTGTGTAGGTGCAATACATGATCTCTATAAATTCATGGCCATGCTTAATTAGGAAAAAATCATCTGGCTATAACAAAGGGATGGCAGGGTGATGAGAGATACAGGTTCCTTTAACCTAAAGACATGGGGAGCAGAGAGCAGTCATTTCCACAATCACAGGGAAGGGACTAGAGACATAATGCCTCTTCTACTCTCAGGATGTGTTTTAATACACTTCTGGGCTTCTCTGCATATGTGCTAGGTGGAAGTAAGCAATGACAACCCGGTGCGTTTCTGTCTGCCTACTTTCCATCCAGATGAAGTGAATGTCACTCCTCTGGCATCACCTTCCCTGCATTATGCCAGCTCTCAGTCAGTGTCATGACCAAGTCCAGAGGCCACCTCTCTCTGCCTCTCTCACTTCTGGGGTGCTTGAGCTATTGGTGCTGCCAAAGAGATTTTAATCTAGCTACTTCTGACCTGGAGCCCAACGACGTCCACCGGGTCTCAAAATAGAATTCACTGAGTCCATGAACTCAGATTATTCAAAAAATTGTTTTTTCAATAACCAAAACCGAAATGTGTCTTTCATTTATACACATGCATTCACAGTTCATTCACACACACATATTCATAGCATCAGTTATCATGATTTTTGTCTCCAACAGAAATCACTACTTCCATACCACGTTATAGTTTTTATGTATATATCTGAAAATCCTTTATACTTATTATAACAATCAGTTAGGGCTATTACTACATCCATCCCTAAATCTTCACAACCAGTGTGCTAATAAAGAGCCATATAATGATAAATACACTAATATGCTCATGACTATTTCAATGTAACTGGTTTCTCTTATAATCATATTCATTTTATAATATCATTCTGGCAAGATATCCATAGACTTCACTAAATTGCCAGTGGAATACACAATTAAAAAAAAAAAGCCTCCAATACACTTTAGAGAACCTAGACCGTCCTTGCAATGTCATTTGATGATTCAGAGGTAGAAATATGCCGGAAACAAAATCCTTCCACTCACACCTCAGGTGCTTTTCATTATACTGTATCATTTCTGCTAGCCCTAGTTTAAAAAAACAAGATGGTCCCCAAAAGAAAGAGCATATAAGGGACAAAGGTCACAGGCACCGTATAAGGAGCTGGACTCCCAAACCAGCATCTCAGGTCTCTGAGCCTTGCCTTCTCACACCCTCTTGTTATCACCAGTATAAGTGGAATTAAGAAGTATCTTCTATCCACAGAAAGTTTAGATTGACATAAGTGAGACACAGAATTCAAATATCTTAGAAAGATGATTATGCACCCTTCGCAGAAAACAAATTCAAGTCCTTTCTGCTGGGCACAGAGAGGTGACAAAGACAAAATATATGCATGAAAATAAAAAGCTTGAAGAAACTAATATTATGATGGCTACTCTACATATAAAAGAGAGAGTGAGATAGAGAGCGCAAGCAAGCGAGCGAGAGAGAGAGAGAGAGAGAGAGAAGAAGGAAAGAAGGAATACCAAACTACAAACAGTAAGTTCTCAAGGGAATATAGAGAAACTGTAATCTTTGTTGGTAGAACTGTAAATTGATGTAGCTCCTATGAAAAACACAGTGGTTCCCCAAAAGGTCCCAAGTAGAGCGACCCCATGAGCAGGCCACGTCTCCACTGGTGTATAAAAGGACTAATACAGAATCACAAGGAGCTATTTGCACTGTGCTCACAGCAGTGCTATTCTCAGCAGCATGTTCACAACAGCTAAAAAAGTAAAACAAACCCAAGTATCCGTGGAGGAATAAATATGTAAACAAAATGTGGTATCTAAATACAATGGGATAATAGCCTTTAAAAAAGAAACTCATAGATGTGGCAATGTGGATGAACCTTGAGCTTGTTATATTAAATTTTTTAAAAAGCAAGCCACGAAAGACATAAGCCAAATGACTCAGCTTATATGAGTTACCCAGAGAAATCAAATTCAAAGACATTGATAGTAGCACGGTGATTGCCAGAAGCTCGAGGGAAGGAACAGGAAGGTGACGTTTAATGGTGTCAGAATTTCAGTTCTGCAGGATGACATGAGCTCTGAGGACTAAATGCAGAAAGAACAGTGTGAATCTTAACACTAAGGCGAGCTAATGGTTACGCAAAAGTTTTAAAAGGATGATTGCAGAATTAACACGTTAAGGACTCCTACTCATTCTGTTTCCCAGTCTTTCAAACACCCAAAATAGCTCCTGTCATAATTTCATCATCCAACTGCCCACCGTAACTGTGCAAATAATTCAGATGTATTAAAGCTATTTGGGTTGGGAAGGTCTGTTCTTAGCCTTCTGGCATCTCACTTCAATCCCCATGACCCAGATGCATTTGGCTCTGTCTAAATAATAGGACCAGGGGCTCACAGAATGGCTTTCTCATGGCTCAGGACTGGTCTTGCAAGGCCAGTAACCACAGAGCCTAGGTGCTAAAAACCAGGAAGTCTACTCCTGAAAGCCAGACCTGGCATTCAGAAGGTTTTCCTCACTCCTTTACCTGGTTATCTTTCAAAGTTGTAGCTGCAGTGGCAAAGTGTGCACACGCATAACTTAGAAAAGTTGTAAGGCATGATTCTTTGAACTATTTGTTGAATCTTCCAGTTCTTCGCAGTCCGCAATCTGTAACAAATATTTGGAAGACAGCACTGCTCTTCTTCTATTCAACTCATATCCCACAAACTTACACGTTGTCGTAAGTTTGACACCACCTTATATAGTGTCATTTCAATAACTCTATGTGTTTCTCAATAACACAATTGTACCAAAAAGTACAGAGGACCATTTTTCATTGGTAAATTATGAGCCTGCCAAATGCTAAGAAAAGAGGAAGGGGAAAACGTTGAAGTGAAGGAATAAAAAAGTTACTGTTGCCCAAGGTCACAGCATGGAGGCTCAATCTTATTTTAGTCAAACAAATCAGATCAATTGAAGATAGAAATGCATTATACATTAGACAAACAATTTCAGATGTTGATAAAAGCAGACCTTGGAATGTGCATTAGCAGCAATTCTCATTTGAACACTAAATGTGTTGAGGGGGAAAGCAAATAAAAAATATCCAGTTGCTTTCTTGAAATATTAATGGCAGTTCAACAAAAGTTCAGAGCAGTAATGAAACTCCAGAAGTTATCTACCCCTAACACAGTATCTTTTATCTAATACCTTGCCTCTGCTGCCCACTTCCCTGTTTTTCAAGCTCCACATGCGAGATTTAAAAATTTTTAGAAGCATTTCATCATGAAGGACATTCAATATTCATTCCAGACTTGAATTTGGCAATGACGTACCCTACTGTCACTCTTCTGCTAGTGAAAATATGGAACACCAGACTGCCAACCTAGCAATAATGTACCATTCAATATGAGAATCGCAAACTTGGAAGGCACCTCAAGTAGACATAAAAGCTACTTGGCACTATGTATTAAGATTCATAAACATGTTCACGTCACTTTGGCCTAGAAATCTCTATTCTGGGAATTTATCCTAAGGAAATAGTCCAAAAGACAGAAAAAGCTATATGCACGAATATGCTCACTGTGGAGTGCTTTCAGTCAATAAAGCTTCACTGAGTGTCTATTACGTACTAGGCATTATGCCGGCAGAAAGCCTGTGCCTCAAGTCACTCAAAGTCAGCTGGAAATCCAGATAAGCGCACACAGAATTACAACATGCTGGGACAAATGCTAACAGGGCACTGCACAGAAGCAAAAGAAATGTTAAGACATGGGAAGAGAAGGAAAGAGAAAAGGAAGAAAGGGCAGCTTGCAAAATTTGGGGTAGAGTCTGTAATTTATTCACAGTATTTTTCAAGACACAAATTAATGTTAAAATATTGAACAAATCCATTTATGCTTCCGAAGGCTTACCCTTCAGAATAGTTTAAAAAATAAAAAATACCAAACAAGCATAATCAGAAGCCCTATACCTTTCTCCTTACTGGGTATGGGAGGAAGCAATCAATCCCAATTTCCTACCAGGCATATCCAACCACAGTCTCCAATTTTTACTAGACACCAGGGTGTCCCTAATCAAAGTTGCTAAGGAACTATGAGTTCACTTTGCCTAAAACACAAAACAAACTACACTCACAAAAAAACCGTATCACTCCTTTGAGAGCTTTTCCTTTCCAACAGTCTAGTGTTGCTTTAGGAACTTTTGTGCCAAGATTTCAGATAGTCCTTTGCCCATTATAGTATTTATAATTTGTAATGATCCTTTAGTGTATTGACTAAAGAGAAAATTCTACGTGTAAGGGTTGTGCTGACAAGCTTTTGAAGAAGTCTAGATTGCCCCTACCTCATAATACAGAGATAATTTCAACTAAATGAGGACATGCTGTAACCTGTAGCATGCCTGTATTTATACTTGGATTAGAGGAGAAAATTCTTCCCCTGTGCATGCACAACACCCAGTTCAAGTCAGGACATGCTACATTTTAGGGTGTGGGAGCCATGGAGCTAGATCCCTCCCCTTCAACGTGTTCTGTCCTGTGGCCCTGCTCAAGGCCTTGGCCACGCTCCAGGGGAAAGGTGCGGCTCTAGAAGGGTGACCAGAGAAAGCTACACCTGAAGTGTCTGTGTAAAAAGAATGCTTAAAGAGAAAGGTTGACTTTGCAAGTGTCAATTAGAGGAAGGTAAAAGTAACATTTATTGAGTGCCTATATCTGCTGCGTATTAACCCAGGTGAAGAGGAAGCAAAGTTCTTTATGAAAGGGTCAGATTATAAGTATTTTTTGGCTTCAAAGGCCAAGGTCCTTATATCAACTACTGGACTCAGCAAATAATCCCTATGCGATTTGCTGTGGTTGCGGTCTCCAAAGTCAACATGCAAAAACAGCTGGGCCAGCAGGCCTGCCTACACCGTAAGGCTTCACAATCTACTTTATTTAAGGCACAAAACTGGCTTGCTGGTAATTTTTTTTTTCTCATGTAAAGAGGAAGAAACCAAATATCTGAGGTGAGAAGATGAGCCAAGCTCCTACGTCTAGGCCAATGCAAAGTCAGAATTCCAGCAAAGTCCTGCCCAGATCCATAACTCTTTCATGTCTATGAGAAGGCCTCTTAGGTTGAGTACCACTGAATGGGAGGGGCCAGCATGAGTGAAGCAAAAGATGCCAAGTCTAAATGCTCTGTTTAGTTAACATCAACTGTTCTAAGCCCAACGATGGCAAAATGTGGAAGACATCAAAATGCTTGCGAATAAGGTTAAAGGAAGAGACACTTCAGGAATATTTAGTACTAGACTCTTTCATACCATCACATATAGGAACCTGGTGCATCATAATGCAGCAGATTATAGCAAAGCTATAATACAGCCACCACGAAGGACTTTCAACATTGAGAGGATTTTGTAAAATAACCTTGTGGATAATCATATAGTCAGTAATTCACTCATGGGACAGTGAACTTTGTGTGAAAAGATGTGGCACTTATTCTTTAAAAGAAGTTAGAATTGGGAGACAAGGCATAGACCCTAGACACAGTTACCCACCAATATGATTTGCCACTTGAAGGTTAAGAAGAAACTGTAAAGGAGAAACCACAGCTCAGTGCCTCAAACTCAAGGGAGAAGATGCCATAAGTATAAACACACTTACAGATAAACTTTAACTGAGGTGCTCACTCTCTTTCTTCCTTGGGAGACTAAAGCCTTTATTTTTATCATGGGTGTCCTACTGATCTGAAACCCAATGACAAGGTTCCAAGTACATTTCTGTTGCTTACCAGCTTGAAACTCTGATATCTAAACATTAATTTCCTCATCGTATAACAAGGGGTGGCAGAGGGGAGTTTACGAAATCTATCTGAAAATCTCAGTTTTAATGTATCACTCAGTATTACTTTCAAAAAAAGCAACACCCTGGGTGAACTTATATATCCAAATGCTTTAATTCATGACATAGGCTTTACAGTGTGGAAAAAGTTTCCATGATTAAAACTACTTCCCTTAAAAAAAAAAAAGCAGAAAGGATCATGGACAGAGTTGCACAATTTATTTCTAAAAATCAAACGGTGATTTTTTTTTTTTCCCCAAAGGACAGAGGAGAAAGAAAGATGTGGAGCAGATGGATTCATTGTTTCCCTATGGAGAAAAAGAAAAGAAAAACATTTCTACACCTTGCAAAAAATATATTAATTGGCCTGCCATCTGGAAAGCCTGTTCACATACATAAGGGATAAAGTTTAGATCTTGAAGTTTAACATTTAAGCCTATGAGGAAATGGTAATTGGAATCTAAGTTAGCATTGGTATTTTTAAATGAAGCATTTTAAGAAAGTTTAGAAAGGAAGGAAGGAAGGAAGGAAGGAAAGAGAGAGAGAGAGAGAGAGAGAGAGAGAGAGAGAGAGAGAGAGAGAGAGAGAGAGAGATCTAAATTCAGGTGGAAAAAAACAGGACCTAAAAGTGAGACCTTCTAGCTTGATGCCACTAGTGCCCATGAGCAACGCTGGCTGCACAGGGGGGAGGCGGCCAGGGACACACACACAGCTGTCAGGGCTGTGTGCTGCTCCAGCAGCAGCACCAGCAGCAGTGTGCCCAGCTCAATTCTGAGTCAGCCCATCATGTTAATCTCCATCTCTCTCACGCCTTCTTGTACACTACTGGTATTTTTCAAAATTTCAACAAGTCTTACCACTGCAAAGCTGGAACTTTAGATCGGCAGATATACACATACACACACATATATATGTGTGTGTGTGTGTGTATACATACATACATACATACATATATATATATATATATACACACACACACATATACATATATATACACATATATAAAATTTTTTTAAGAGACAGGGTCTTGCTCTATAGCCCAGGCTGTTGCTGAACTCACTATGCAGCCCAGGGTGGTCTTAGATTCACGGCAATCCTCCTGCCTCAGCCTCCTGAGTACTGAGATTACAGGTGTACACCAGCACCACCAGTTTTATGTGGTGCTTGGGAATCGAACTCAGGGCTAGCTGAGTATTTAAAAGAATCTCATTAGGGAAACAGGTATATAAGCAGAAAGTACAATCAAGTATGAGTTTTGTGGTGTGATTACACAGGTATGCAAACACATACAGATAAACTTTTCAGAACATGTGAGCACTAGGATTAGGGGTTTTTTTCAGGTTGTTTATATTTTCCCATTCTTTACCTTGAGCATATGGTACTGTAAAGTTTATTTTAAAGGCTATGTAAGTTCCACTGGAATTACAAATATAAATGAAATCGTGGAAGAATATTACTTTACAAAGTAAGGTACTTTAACTTTTGTAAGATGCATATTTTATTCAGGCTTCTGCAGAAAAACTACAAGATTCCTCAGGTCCCTCCTATCTCCTGACCTTCCCCACTATAAGAATCTATGTCTTAAGCTACACTTCTTATGCATAAGTACTACACCTTAAGTAAAACATTCCACCTCATGGCCACTGTTTTCTTGGGGCCAGTTTCTCACCCCAAACTACGCAAATCATTTCCTGCTACAGTTGTTTTGGTTTTGTTCAGTTTCATCACCTGGTTTCTAATAACTTCTTCACCTGTGTAGCATCAAAGGAGCTACTCTATATTAATATCAAATAATACAATTTAGTTTGTGCCGTACTTCCAATTTTCTCATTCCGGTACATTTTTATGGTACTTCACTTGACGCGTAATCACAATACGTGCTCACTATTTTGACATGACAAATGATGTTTAAAGAGGACAACACGATGTACCAGGGTACTTTGGATGGGATCTTGGAATTGAAAAAAGGATGTGAAGGGAAAACGGAAAGGTTAATAAATGCAGAGCTGCACTGAGGAAAAATGCAAAGGGAGGGAAACAAAGCTTTTTATTCTAATCCCATATTAGCATTATCAGATTACTAAAAATATTTGAAAGTTTTTGAGGGAATATTCCATACCTTCTCTGCACGAAAATCACAGGGTTAGCTCTATGATGCACACATTAAAGCTCAGCAAACTGCACACGTAATAAGCATGATTTTGTGACAGGTAAATTATATTTCAAATCTTAAAAACAAACAAAATAAAATGAAAAAGGGCTTATCACCTGGACTGTCTTCTTCTACAGTAAATAAACGTAAATGGTTAGACCAATGTCAGTAGTAATCTGAAGAAATCCTGCACCTACGTTATTGGTCATGAAAAACATATTTAAAAAAAATATTTAAAAGAAATTACCTGAAGGGAAGACTTCTTTCACTCAGTCCTAAGAAAGGGCCCTCAGTCATCAAAACAGCTCATTCTGCCCCACAGGAAGCTTAGAGATAGCCAGTAGGGCTTCTGTTTTATTTTGTTTTTGTTTTGTTTCGTTCCTGTGGTTTAGAGAATTCTGCACAGCAACATGTGCATCTTCTGCACGCTATAGACTATTTATAGTTTATTGTGAGACAGCTCTTTTATTCATTAGAAAAATCACTTCTCAGTTCTCTAATAAACAATTATTTTCCCAAAGGAAAAGATGTATTTATGGGAATGCTATCAGGCTATCTTCTTTTTAAAATGTTAGCTTAGCATATTATAGCTTAAAAAAGAAAAAGCCTGTAAGTAATCCATCTTTAAAAATCTCCCAATAGACCTTGTCTGGCTTTCCCATGGCATACCCACTGAAGATGCAAAAAACGTTTGTCCCTTCTTTGACATGAACTATAGCATAAGATCTGCATGGACTTTGAGATGAGTGCATGATATAATGACTCACGTGAAGCACACAGTTTTATAATACACAGATGAAAATCTCAGAAAAATAAGCCTGGTGCATGAGATGATACTCATTCAAAAGACCCATAAAATAGCAGCCATTCAGAGCTACAGCCTAAGTACACCTTCCACTTAAAAGTATAAGCCCACTAAACACCATTATAAACTGTAATGCTTTAAGATGAGGAAATTACTGGAGAATACACACACAATTTCCATTAATGGGAAGGAGAAGCAGGAAGTGGCAATTATAAAACAAAGTCAAGCCTACTTCTATTTCTCCCTCTCTTCCTTCAGATAGCAGGTGCTATTTCTATAATGAAATCAAAATTATCAGAACTCCACATTCGAGAAAATAGCTCACCGCCAATTCACGTGTCACAACAGGCTGCTGCTCTAAAAAATTAAGATCTTACTGTCCTACATTATAAATATTATTTTCAATAATTAGAATATTGTGAGGTTGTTTTTGAGACAGAACAGTAATGTTTATACTGGGATTTGTCACTGATTGCTATTGGTTAGATTTGGGGACAGTTAGGCAATTTCTCTACATCTCAACTTTTCATCAGTGTGATAAACACAAAGTATAACCCTCAAAGAGCCATTGTGAAAAGTTAACAAAACAACATCTCTCAAATTGCTTCAACATATATTCTCCCTATCCTTCTCCTTGGCTGGTGTATGTTGGTAGAGTTTCTGGTTATTCTATGTTACTATTTGCCTACAGTACTTTTTAACTCCATTAGATTAAGCTACTTAAAGGATTATGCCACATGTACCTTTGTTTCATAGATGGGAATCATAGCTCTGGTCATGTAAAAGACACTCAATAAATACTTGGTAAATAAATGAAAAAACGGTGAACCTTGTCCATAAAAGTCACATATAGTCAAACTAGGTTATTAGGTTATCAGTTTTCAGGGGTGATTAAAGCTCATCCACAAGCTCCCAGAGCAGTAAAAGGGTCACAGGGGGATGCTCACTCTTAGATCAGCCCCTGTAAGTATTTTTAACTGCAATTAACTCCCCACATTTGAGAGGTTACTCCTCCAACAACTGGTTTCCCTTTCTCCTGACCCAGTGAATAATAATGGCTTGACTTCTCTTTAATGTTTCTAAGGCAGCCAAAGGAAAGAAAAGGAATGGAAAAAGCAAGTAGCCTCAGGCCTGGGGAGCCACCTTTCCCAGCCCACCCCCTAAGACATCTTAACAAGCCTAATCTATGACTGCAAGACAAAAACAGAACAAAGCAACACAAAGCAAAAGCAACATCGCATTGCCCAACAGGTTTTAACATAAAGTTTAAGATATATACACACCTGGGACTTCCCAACAAAATCCATAAATGCTGGGCCATGAACACCCTCCAACCATGTTAGTTTCTCTATTAAATAGATTTTAAATCAAACCTGTTAAGTGGCTGGAGGTACAGCTACAAGCCACTGCCTGCTGGACACACCTATAAGAAGGTTTGAAAAGCGAATGCTGTTTCTTCAGTGTGAACTGGGCAAGCCACTTACATGGGAAATAAAATGCTGGCTTCAAACAGACTACAATCTCACTGGAACAATAGGCCATGACGAGCTTCCGTAATGCCAATGTAAGTGTGGAGAGGTGATTTCTGCTAAATGAAAGAAAGGGTAAAGGGCATATATATTTACTCTGGCTTGAATACAATGCTTCTGAATATGTGTGCCCCTGCCAAGACTCAGAAGTTTGTTCCCTCATGAACTGGCAACCTGGGACCCAATCTGTGAACTGTTTGTGTAGCCTAAGAAAGGCATCAAAAATTTCAGCACACTCATGTTACATATTCCTCATTTTTACCTTCTGACCACCAACTCACTCTGATGCAGGCTGATTTTTAAGGTCAAATCTCAAAAGGTAAGAAAAACTTCAAGTGCTCCTGTTTAAAGAACTTCCTGTAAGAAGCCATCTAGCTATAACTGGTCATTAAAGAAACACAACGTAACTGCCAAAGAAACACAACGCCAACCATCAAGAGGACATCCTGGCGATAGCAAAGGCTATACTGGTAAATGGCATTTAAAACCACCAGGACCCAAGGAATGGACTACAGGGAGCAGGTCTACCCTTGAGTCTAGATTCTTATATTACAAAAACCACTATTAACTTACCAGCTTTAAGATCCTTGATTTCTGAGGCTAAGTTATCTAAACCTGAGATAGGATGTTACATACAAATTTCATAAGCTATATACAGTGAATATAGGACAGGCTTTATTCTTTATTAACTGTGCAGTCTAAACATCTAACTTCACACATAAAATGCTAAAACCTATAGGAAATTGTGATTTATAAGCACAAATGCTTAATTCTCTGACTCTGTAACAACTATTACTCCAAAGTATCTGGCTTATTCCCACATTCTATGTATTCCACCACTGGCCAGTGCAGCCACTGGAGACCAAAGATAAGAAATCCTCCATTGAGGTGGCTATCGCAGGGTGCAAAATACAAATGCAGGACCATTCGACTTGCCAAAGCGGGATGTGCCACTCAGCTGCTTTGCTTCCTGCCCGCCCTCTGGAGGAGTTGAACACGGAGAGGCTGACTTTACAGTGAACCAGTTCTTAGATTAGCAAGTTGTCTGTGTTGACTTGGGTGGGTTCCTGGATGGAGAAACCAAGTGGACAACAATCGCCTTCACCCGAAAACACTAGAATCTACCCAACAGAGCTTCGATGTCACTAACACTTAGCATCTGCTCTGGGTAATCATCTATTTGGAAAATTCCTTGATTTTTTTCATAGCAAATGTCTCAAAATTAGCCAAGTGCAAGTAACAGTTTTACAGGAAGTCTATATCAAGTTCCAAGATCAACAAGGGACCCAACTCAGACTTGAGTCATATTACATAATAGTCTCTTAGTGGCTATTGTTTTACAGTAACAAAGAATCCCTTTACCATATTTCCTAGTGCTTTTCTGCAGCTGGCACTTTTTCCCATGACAAACACACTTTTTCCCCATTTACCCTTCAACACATCTGTAAAGTGAAACATTTAATAATTATAATTTCCAATTTAAAGTTAACTGTCATATTTCATTTTAAAAGATATGAATGTGAGAAAGGCAGACGTGATTTTCATATGAGCTACAAGTTCCATGATTTCCTTCAGATTTAATAGCTGAGACATTTAGCAGTGGCAAGGTCATATTGTAACAGTGACTTAAGAAACAGACCCGGGCAGTCTGAAACGTCAATATGCACTGTAGCATTTAAAATCAGACAGAAAAAAGCAGAGCAGAGACAGCTTTTCCAAATACTCCTACAGCAAAATACGCTTAATGAATCTATCACTTTTCTTTCCTCTCTAATTCCATGACCCTAGGAGACCTTGGTGAGTTCTACAAATGCAGTCTGTCAGGTCCTTATTCTTTCTACCCAGGTGACTCACCCTGAACCATTAATACATTACTTACAGTGGATACTTGCAATTTACACTTCCATGTCAGGTTAAAATCCTCCTGGGATGTGGGAAAGAGCTTCTCAGGGGCGCGGGGAAGAGCTAAAAGCTTATTTGAGAGCTTTGTACTACAAGTGGTGGTTGGCCTACCACATATCAACATCTACATGTTGCCTGTTCTTTTGCCTGCAGTTACAGTTGCTAAGCTACCCTAAACTCTAACAAATTCAGAGTCACTGATAAATGTATGACCACAAGTCAGCAGAATGTAGAAATAATATGACAGCCTTACCAATCTCTTCACCTTCAGGTGCTGATCAAAGACTCAAGTTTGCGCTGGGGTCTTTTTCTCTTTAAGATCAAACACCAGGCTGGTTCAGTTTGTTATCAGCATAATCCACCTTCTCTGATTAGCATGTCTAATAGTCATTAGTGTGGCTAAGACTCCTCTTTTGCTATTAGCAAAGCTTAAGAATTTAAATTTCAATGTTTCAGGTCAATATTAGAACTACAAATAAGTCTTAGATATCATGTGAACTTTCCTTAAAAGATATCTGTAGTTATAAAATATGACAAGTATCAAGTAGCTTTGTGCACACCCTGTGCTGACTTTCATCCAGGTGGCCCCAGGCCCATTTTAGTATCGTGGCTGTACTACCTAACTTTCAAACGGATTACAGTTACCATGATGTCACTGCCAAATAACTAGGTTTCTAGTAGTGAAGGCAGCTCAGATTAGAACTGCTTTGTGCACTGTTTATTCACCCGATAGATGGGTGTGTATGGGACGCACAGGTTCTAGGGCTCTAATCTTAATCTCCCTGAAAGACCAGTAACTTTCATTTGTGCCCATGCAAGTGAAAATGCCTTAAATTGTTCCAATCAAGCTGTATTCCAGGCTTTTTTCCTCTATGATCTCTAGGGACTCAAATGATTCCTTGAGACCAGCATCTGCTAGCCTGTGGTCCAGAAACAGAGGGCCTTCATCTATTCCCAAACCTCTTTTCAAGACACTATTTGGGCTTCTGATAACAGGATATATGTGCTTTAAGAAAAGCAAGCAAAGCCTTAACAGAATAAAAGGTTCTATGCCTTACTGTGAATTTATTAATATGCTAACTCCCTATCCCCGTGGCCTTGAGAATTTAGACAGACAAATGGATACACATGCACACGCACACACTTCCGTGCTGTCCAGTTACAGCAATGGATAGCCCACATTTCTGTGGAGCATTCTAATGACTTATTTTTGATGAACTTTTAAAGTCTGCTTTCTGTGCCCTCACAGGTCTGCTTGGTCACCCTGGTCCTCTTCGCACACTCCTTGCTTCCCTCTGTCTATCCCTCTCCCCTCAAGAAAGACCTGCACATTCCAGGGCAAAACAATCAGCAAGCTCCTGTCCACTAGAGGCTTGAAACAACGCTTTGATGATGTGTATATTCCTACTTGTGTACCTCTAACAGGGGACCCAAAGTCAGTGAGAGCTCAGGCCATGGCCTGCGGTAGCCAAGCTCTCAGCAGAAATCACTTCAGAGCAAGGACTGAGTGCTCAGAGCAGGGGGTCTCCCATTCCCCCTGCATCCCTGTGACCAGGCTGGGGCCAGTGCTTAAGAGTGAGGGCAGCCAGTAGCTTCATGGAACGCCGGTCACGCTGGAACTGACTGGAGGTGTGAGGGGGTGGAGGGTGGGGCCGGCAGTAAACACAGCACAGTCTGAAGCGCACAGAAGGATCAAGGAAGTAGTTAGGAAACAGGCCCAGGCAAGGCGGGAGTGGGAGGACACGGGCACAGGGACTCAGGGAGGGGCCGAGCCCGCAGGAGCAGCAGCAGGGCCAGCTTTGCGTCACCTGTGTCATGATTGCAGGGGAAAGGCTGAGCGCCAGGGCTCGGAAGGAGCCTGGGGCGGGTAGTGGCAAGTGGGCACACTCCAGGTTGGAGCTGAAGAGGAAGGGAAACTCCGACTGCACACATCCAGGAACGAAGGTGGCGGTCAGCCTTGAACTACCGGTGAAAAGGAAGCTGTCAAAGCTGTCATCGCCAATTAAGGTGATGAAGCAGACTCAAGTGAGCAACAGTGAGTAAGGGGATATGACTCAGGAAGAGGGCAGAGCCTGCTGTGAATGGGCAGGGGCTGGAACACGACGGGCGCCTGGATATCGCTACCCGCAGATACTGCCCACCGCTCCTGCCCTCCAAGTTCTCCCTGGCCTATGACACGCCCACCCCAGGCCATTACTCTGGGGCAGCTGTCTGTGCTGAAGTCATGGATGACTTCCCAGTCACCACACCTTCGTTTCAACTCTGCGGAACCGCAGCACTGACCCTGGTCTTCCTGAATCTCGGTCACTACACTTGGCAGAGTCCCTTACTTGCTGGAAGGCTGTCTCCTCTACCGCCCGGCGCCTCTCCCCCGCCCAGCTGCACCTCCGTCCACGCCTGAAGAGGGGCTCTTTTAGCCCTCCCTGATCAAGCAAACGCCTCTGATGGCCTGAACGATGAGCCCCATGCCTGCACTTTCTGGTCTGGCCTGCCAAGTACCCTTCACCTATGCAACCGCCTGGGGCCTTCCTTTTTTTCCTCCCTGCTTTAGAGGCTTTGATGTTCCCAGATAGCTACCCACAAACTTCCCACGGACAGCTCCTCCTCTGGGTCTCCCTTCAAACACTGCCTCTGAGGGGCCTTTCCTGGCCATGTTCTCTGAAGCAAGCCCCAGCCCAAGCTCTTCTCAGCTGCTGCTCACAGCTGGTGAAACACTGACAACCGCCCGGCA
This sequence comes from Ctenodactylus gundi, assembly GCA_004027205.1. Taxonomy (NCBI): domain Eukaryota; kingdom Metazoa; phylum Chordata; class Mammalia; order Rodentia; family Ctenodactylidae; genus Ctenodactylus; species Ctenodactylus gundi. Next base: position 29,727 of record PVKB01006066.1, on the reverse strand, counting down.
ATGGACATATTTAGATACGAGCTGATGGGTGAGGCCAAAGCATTCTGTCTGCTCCGTTCACTACTGTATTCCTTGTTCAGCATGGGCTGCTGAAAGGACTGAATGCCTCGTGGATTTAACTGTGTCAGTGGGATAAATGTGTAACAAATAAATCAAATAAACGTGTAATGCATGTGGATGACACTGTGTTTGGGTTATAAAAGAGATGGTGAGCACACGTCTAGGTTCTCGCATCTTCCCCTCCCTGATCTTCTTTCTACATACAGATGGTTCTTCCATTTCACTGATTCCCCAAGTCAAAAGCCAAGGTCCATCATGGAATCTTTCTTTGTCCCACAGAGGCAGTGGTTCATCAACTTCTGCCAATTTTACACACTTAAAGTCTCTCAAAGGCACCATATTTTTAAAGCAGCCCTGCAAAAATTTTCAGCTGCACTATAGCAAAACTCTGATTGGTATCTGGATCTCAGAACTCCCTAGAGCATCTAGACATCACCCTCTCCTGCAGGATAAAGGACTAACTCCCTCTGTTCCCCTCTCCATATTCATCACCCACTACTCATCCCTGTGTCATAACCATAGTGAGAATAGTAATAACCAAGATTTATTCAGAGTTTTTATGTGCCAGTCACTGAATTAAACAAGTTACACAAATGGACGCCGAATGTTCATCTTCACAACAAGAAATCCTATGAGTAACTTACTTACCTCTTATTTCATTGACACAGAAACTGAGCCTCAAAGGACCTAACCTATCAAACATCAGTGAGTCAAGATTTGAGCACAGGTGAACTGGCTTCAGATGAGCCCTTCTAACCACTGTGCACAACTGCCTCTGTAAGCTTTCTGCTCCAGCCGTACCCCAGCTGCGTACAGTCCCCTGCCCTCTGTGTGGCAAGGTCCTCGTGCTTCTGTGCAGACTTCTCATTCTTGGTGAGAAAGTCTTGCTCTGTGTGATAAACACCAACTTATCTTTTAACACCTCCCTAAGTGCTGCCTTGTCTGTCTCTTATACAACAGCCATACCTGTATCTTACACTTAACTTGTGAATATTTCTCCAATGCCCTGGGGGACCTATGACCTCCAGCCTTGGGTCACAGTGCTCAGGTGCACAATAGGTGCTTAACAAATGTGGCTTTAACAGAGCTTTGAGGAAGAAATGAGTATAACCTCTTTGACATTCAGAATGCCAGGACAGGAGAGAAGTCTATTCTCTATCCTCTCATCCACTTGTGAGCAAAACAAATAGAAAAACTCACCAAGCACTACAGATGTTTCTAAAGAAAAAATGCAATGTGCTTAAAAATTCAATATACATTTTGACAACTACAGCAGTTAAAGATCCCTGAATGTACCTGCTGTTCATAGTAACTGCTGAGTATTCAATGCAAATTCAGCAAAATCAAACCAAAACAAAACAAAATTAAAACAAGAAAAAAACCTTTATTCTTGGTTCTCAGAACTTCAGGTTCCAAGGAAAAGGCATTTAAAAGCTTGTTCAGAGTAATCAACTGAGTCACAAACTGTTCACTGGTCTGGGTAAGGGTTCTCCTCACTTAAGATGTTACCTCAGGTTTAGAGATTATCACTTAACCCAAATGAAAACATGACAGATTTCTGAACATTAACCTTAAAAACAAAACACCTTATAAATTCTCAAGTCTGCATCTCAGCAGAGATAAAAGGCCATGTGAAAACCTGGCAGCAACTTTCAGTAATCCACAGCAGCCTCTGCTTTATGTGACAAACGACAAACACAACTGAAGGGGAGCCTGGACTCTCCCATCCTCTAAAGGCTTTTTTTTTTTTTTTGAGACAGGGTCTCACTCTGTAGCCCAGGCTGGTCCTGAGCGCACTATGAAGCCCAGGCTGGCCTTAGATTCACAGCAATCCTCCTGTCTCAGTCTCTGAGTGCTGGAATTAGAGGAATGTGCTACCCTGTAAAGGTTCTTAATCCTCTGGGGAAACAAAAAGAAGTTACATATACAATCCATTAATGAATGAAGGATCCTGTCCACCACTGAATGGATCTTCAGTAAACACAAGGGCCACAGGTGCATGACATTTGAAGTCTCCAAAATATACAAGTTTTACTACATTTTTAAAGCACCAAAAATTTTGGTTGAAAAGTTTTTATGAAGTCACATCTCTGTTCCTCAAAGCAACAGGTGAAGTGCTATACTGGGATAACCTTGAGGGAATTAGGGAAGGGAACAGAAGCATAAGAAGTCCCAGAAAGGAACATTTTTTAAAAAAATGAAATATTTAAGCTTTACAGCAAAATGTTAAACAAGTTCGCACAACCAGACATCCCAATGGTTGCTATCGTCCAGACCGAACGGAATGCAGCATAAAAGACAAGCTTTCAGCTTATCAGTCCTCTGCCATCCAAAAGACCTAGGCCTCAAAGCAAGCTGCAGGCTTGTTTCCTGAGAACTCTGAGTTTCGGACCAGAGAAGGCTCTGAGTTGGAAGATACTCTCTCTCTCTCTCTCTCTCTCTCTCTCTCTCTCTCTCTCTCACACACACACACACACACACACACACACACACACACAGCCTTTGCTGTGAAAGGACAAACTAATGAAGCACTGTCACACAGGACCAATAGGCAGATGTGATGCAGGAAACCACAAGACTTGCAAGAGGACAATTACTACTATGAATAAGGTTTACAGGTATTTGAAACCCTTCAACCTGCTGTGTTTTAAGTGGTAAAAGCTTGCTATCTTCGTGAGCTCTGCAATATGTATCACAGGCTCGCGGTGAGCTATACCTCAGGTAGAAAAAGTTGGTATGAAAAAGCAGGTTAAGATGAAGTCCTTTGGATTAATGTAAGAGCCAGAGCAAGGAGGTGGGATAAAATGCTGAAAACAAACCATATGCCAGACAACTTAGAGTGCAGGAAAGAAGAAGTTCAAGGGCCGAGGCTCTCTGATTGAGGCTGAGAACAAGCTGCTCTCACCTGGACACTGGAGGTACTATCTTCGACACTGACCAAACGATAGGACGACTTGGGAATAAAGACAATTTTAGAAAAGCGGAGCAGCCAGACAGAGACTGGGACTAGAGCTGTAAGAGAGAAAATTTACAGTAAAGGAGTATCCCAGAAAGGGAAGAGTCACAGCGCAAGTACGTGCTTCATCTGGGACGGAGCCAGCCAGGACTGAGCACTGCAAAATAACAGACTACACAGCCACAAGGTTGCCCGAAGAGGAGGACACCTGCCCTCCATCTTTCCCCATTTACATCCTTCAGTTTGAGTATCGCTATTCTGAAAAAAGAGTATTTTCTGAATCCAAAAGTTTCAGATTTTTGTATTATTTTGAATTAGAGATGTTCAGCTGAAAAACTCTAGGCACATATCCCAAATTCTGAAAACCTACAAAACCAGGAACACTTTTAATCCAGGTACTTTGGAAAAAGAATACTCAGTCTGTGAATATGAAGTAGTACTGTCCCTTTAAGATAGACAGCCACAGGTTGGACTTAGAGATGATCTTCACACACTTACTTCAAAACTGCACAGGTCCTAGAAACACCCAGAAACAAACAGGCTATAATGAAGTGTAGGAAGAAAATCCACCTCCCTGTCTGCTCAGCTGCAATGAAGATAAGGTCCATGATTTGGAGATCAGAAATGGCCTTTCCATGTGTTATGATTTTGCTGGGAAGAACCCAGGTGACTATAGGTCGCAGGCTCTCTGCAATGTGAGCTGTCTGGGTTGGGAGTGTTCAAGGCAGACAGTGTCCCGAAGCCGGGTCAGAGCAGTCTAGAATCCCTCCTGCATTAGATTCTCCCAGGAGTACTATCAGCAAGTTGATGGGGAAAGAAAGGCTCTCACTGCTTTTCAGGTTCAGACACACAGGGATGACGCCAGGACAGCCTTATCTCCACAAGAACCGGCTCCAGATAAGAGAACAGGCTGCACTGCAGCCAGGCCTACAAGGCTCAGGAATACAAAAGAGTCCCGTCAAACCAAACAGGTAAGAAGCTGCAGCATTTATCACCATGAAGAGCAGTGGCCTGTTTATGCATCGTCCTCCAACTTTATTAACTTGTTCTGAGGCCACGGCACGTGGATGGTACAGTCTTAACAAAATAACCAACACTAACAGAGTTTCTGAACAAACTACATCACAGAACAAGAAAAATACAGTTACATTATTTTAAAGGCACAACTTTTTTGGAATACTGCAGTTTAGAGGCATCAACACTGTTCAACTTTGAAACCTGTTGGATTCACACATATACATAATCATGTGACTTTATGCAAGCATTTTGAAACGAAAAAATACCATGGGGATTTTTAAAAGGAAAACTAAGTTCATAAAGTATTCCATATTCATATTTATACTACAAATTGCTACAAGTATAAACAAAGAGAAAAATCATTTTCTTGTGTTCTCTGAACAGGAGCATTGTGGTTATGAAGTTCCAAACCTGACAGGCTGCATCTTGTTTATCTGACTTGTTACTTTCGTGCATACTCACGTGTACATACAAGGAAAGTTTTAATGAAAAACAAGGCTTCTGTCCTGACTCAACGTGGACGGGTTACCTCTCTAAGGTCACAACAATGCTATTCTTCTGTGCTGCACAGAAGTGTAAAGGGGAAATGCCTTCTTTAAACTCCTACTCTCTCACTCTAAGTACCAGCAAACTGACTCTGAGCTATCCTTTACTTACAGCCTGAGCCTCAATTGCCTTTGAAACACTTCCCTCACCTCTTCTGTCAAATACAGAACGCAAAATGAGAAGGCCAGCCCTGTATTAGTAATAAATGTCAGCAAACCAGTAGGAAGACACAAACAAGCAAGTAACCTGGCCAAGGGATGCAGCCCTGCCTCTTAAAGGCAGTCAATGAGAACCCCTCTTACTTGGGCTATCTTTCCACTGTACATCAGCATCATATAAAAGTGAAAAATATAACAGAGGGGAACATCTAAAAAACTCGCTCAAGAGCCCAGGAGGCCTGGTGTCTGGGTGAAGGCAACAGACCACAGGGGGAGCAGACTAGGGCAAAGTATCTCCTACCTTTTCTCACCACTCACAAGGTACAGTCTTAGACCCAGGACTCAAAAGGAGAACTCTGAAACTACACTTATCAGGATTACCCAGGAAGCTCCCCCTGGCCAGGTATAAACTTTTTAAACTGTCACCCAATCAACAAAGCCCCGGTGTTTTGCGAGGGTCTCCAGCAACCCAGCCCTAGGGCCTCTGGGAAGAGGAAGCACCCCCTCTCCGGGCAAAGGATCCCGCGTTTTTTACCTTTGTGTCCGTCGTAGCCTGTTTCCACTCCTCAAGTGAGGCAAAGTAAAGTTTGAGAGCACAGTCCAAAAATTGGGGTCAGACATATCCATTTCTTTCTCTCTTCAATTCACTGAGGGTTCAAGGCCATGAGACCAAAACTGCAAACAAAAAACCAAACCAAAACCAAAACAAAAAACCAAATGCCAGAAAAAAAAATCCCAATTATGTACTCCCCCTCGCTCCTAAACGTGCTGTGAACTAGCTCCCAGGAACAACTTGGAGCACGTCTCAGGATTGCCCGTCCCGGGCTAGCCTTTAATTAATATAGAGCCATCTCTGAGAGGTCCAGGAAACTTATTTCCTCTCGGGTTCGCCCTTTTCTTGTGAGCCCGGGCCAGCGATAAGCAGTAATTACAGGAGTTTAGCCGTGCGTTCTGCTCAAAATGCTGTCTGTGTGTGATTCAGTCCAAGGTACTTTGTCATCTGTTTGGCAGATACCATTTGCAGTTCCTGCGGGGGGTGGGGGAAGGAGGACACGTCTATTTTAAGTCTTTGGTTCCGGCAAGCTGTTGCTTATCAGCAAAACCATTCACATCCGAACATGCCCAGTGCTTAGCTTCCTTTTGATATCTACATACAAGGAAAAGAATTTGAATGGAAAAAATGCTCCTCTTGCCCTCCCCTCCTGGAAACTTAAAAGCACTATTAGAAAATTGACCTATGGGAGGACTCGAACCTGACACCCCTGGGTCCACTCTCCTGTCGGCTTGGAGGAAAGCGGAGGCAAAGACCCTTCCCACTCCACACGCTGCCCGGCACCCCGGCACTGCAGCGGGCCACCCTGGGCTGCTCCCAGCAGGGAGGTACCCGAGCATCCTCCGCCGCAGCTCCCCCATCCCAGAGTCCGAAATGGGTCCGTCCGTCCAAAATAAATAAATAAATCCCTCCCGCCGCCGCCGCTGCGCCAGAACACGTTTGGAGAGTGCGCTCAGCACACCTGAAGGCCGGGCCGTGATTCACCGCAGGATGGATCACAATTAAAACGCTCCGAGGGAAGTCCCCATGACTCTCAACAGTGACGCGGCTTGGTGTGGACAGCAGGCACGCAAACGCGAAGCCACCCTCGCCGAAAACCTCAGTAAAACTGAATTTATGAGTTTACATCCATTTGATGGATTACTCTAGCGCACACCTGTTTGGCTTCACGGATGGCACCACAGGTGCAGGTAATGGTCAGCTTCCACGTGCCAATGCACACTACCCAGTGCTGAGTTTTAAATGCTGGCGTTGTTTTCCCTGTAAGCAGGCTAGAGCTTGAAAGGAAGGAGCGAAGAGCAGGGCTGAATCACAGTCCTGGTTATTCGTTTCGAAGACAGGCAAGGAATTTAACTCCCACAAATGCTTCTATCAAAGCAGATAAAGCAAAAACAATTTAAACGTTTGCTTTCAATCTGCACAATTTAACAAGATATAATGAATGTTTTAAAATTATGCAAAAATACCTTTTAAAAGTGGCTTAATCCATTCAGGAAAAAAAAACGGAACCAACTCATTTACTAAGAGAGGAGGATAAAAAGGAAGGGGAGCATCCTTTGGTAAGAGAAAAGGGGTAAGTAGAAGTCCCCTCTGAGTCTTGCAGCTCACAAAAATACCTTCACACCAAGGGCTCTAGAGTTTCTGAGGATATTTCGTGTACACAGGGTTGCTTTAAGAATAATCCCCTTCTACTTAGCCTCCATAGATCCCCGAAACCCAGAGAAGCAGACAAAGAATGCAGTATTTTCTCCATTTGGCATTTGAGAAGATGAGGCTCAGGGATGTTAAGTGGCAAAACACGCTTTGAGACACTGACAGCCTCGGTGCAGTATGTGCCATACAAGTCACCTCTTCTTTAAAAAAAAAGTGTGTAAGTATAGACAGCCCTCTGTATCAACAGGTTGTGCATATGTGGATTCGAACACTCAGATACAAATTAGTGGAAAGACTGCATCAACATGGCCATGTACATTTTTCTTGTTGACGTTCCCCAAACAACGTATTTTAGCAACTATTTTACAAAGCACTTACTTTTTCTTGAATATTATGATTCATGTAGAAATGATAGAAAGTATACAGGATGTAAATACTGTACCATTTTATACAAGGGACGTGAGCATCTTTGTACATTTATATTCTCAGAGGGTCTTGGGACCGATGCCCTAAAGAGACCTTGGGACCATATGAAAAAAGACAACTTTAAAGCCTGACACAAAGAGAGACTTTATGGTCTAGAGCAAGGTTTCTCATTTTTGAATTCTGGTTGGTAACTACTGCCCTAGTTGAAGGCTACCTCTATGAAAGCTGCTATCTGGAGTTCAAATTCTGGATCCAGTGCTTACTGATGAAACCTTACAGAAGGCACAATCTCTGCCCATTTTTCTCAGTTTCAATATGGTGTCCATAATGGGCCCAAACACGAAGAGGGTAACATGAATAAATGAAAATAAAATGATGTACAGGAATGCCCATACAGTGTCTAACCCAGTGCACATAAATGTCAGCAATGCCAAGAAGCCAAGTGATTTCTCCACTGATGACATAAGCCCATTGGATAAATAAATGACCCCATGATGTGCTCTCTATGGCCTTCCAGGGTGTGTAACCTGAGGCCCGATGCCCGGAGCTTACCCTGCCCTCATTTTTCTTTAATGTTATAACAACAACAACAAAAAAAAAAACATTAAAAGGGAAGTTTTGTTACTGATATACATTAACTTTATGTTCTATATGTAGTCCAAAAAAATCCTCTTCACTAAAAAAAAAAAAGAAAAGAAAAAAGAAAAGGAAAAAAAGAAAGAAAAATAGGAGTAAAAAATTAAGCATGCTGGACACACCTGCTAGTGCCTTGAATGGGATCCGACCCAGGAGCTGATTGCACTGGGTCATAATTGATGTTTACTGCTGACTTTTGAGTTAGTCTCTGGGCTCCTCAAGGCTAAAGCCATGTTTTATTGATCTGTTTCCCCAAACCTGACAGCTCAGAGTTTATGTGGGCATTTTTCAGGAAGCTTCCTGTGTGGATACTTCACATGCTGCCTATATACTATTTCTCTTGGGTGTACGAAAATGACCAGTATTAACAAATCAATGTTTTCAAATAATCCTGAATTCTTAGCAATCACAAGAGGATATTAAATTCTGAAGACTTGCTCTTATTGATTCTTTTCAATCTATATCTATGGCTGGAAAGACAGTGCTAACGCACCTCAAGTGTTGACATGCTCTAAGAAATATCAAAACCAAATCCAAGAGAATATTCCTTTAAGTCCCATGTCTCTATTCTATAGGCAAGTCTAGGGGCTCAAGAAGAAACGTAAACCTTTGTGCTTACTATTTTATCATATTTTCTGTAGAGCTACAGGTCGAACCCAGGGCCTCATACTTGCTAGGCAAGTGATTTACCACTGAGCTATTCCCCCAAGCCTCTGTGCTCACTTTCAGCATATGAGGGATAATGACATCATAGGATGGCCAGAGAAGAGCAAAAGATGAGGAGAGAGGACTTGAAATTGTGCTATATAAATTATGGGCTGAAGGATCTCTCAGTTGAAAAGTAGAGAAAATTTAGACAACAAGCAATAGCTGTTCATGAATACTAAAACCTATGGAGAAGAAGGTTTGAATCAAGTGATGAAAAAGGCTGACCCATGAGCAGACTTCCTATAGGAGTGTTGGAGCAAAAATCAACTTGCTGGAAATATAGTAGGTGGGACTCAAGCTGGGGATGGTTTTAAGATCTCATAATTTCTCTACCTGCCAACTTATATTTTCAATGGTCCTTCTAGAGAAGTCAGTGAATTTGGCATCACTTATATGAATGACAGCAATGAAAATGGATAAATCAATGACATAAAGCAAGCATTTCTTCTCTTGACTGAATGATGGGTATCTTAGTCTGAAGGCATCAGATGTCACTATAACCTCTACTCTGCATTCTGAGGTGTCAAAACAAGTTCTCAAAAGGAATAGTAATGATAGCAGTAGTTTTAACTATACATACCAATTTTTTTACATTTAAAAAGCTTGCAAGAATTTAAAGTTTATAAAAATAAAAAATATAAAAATACATAAAGTACACAAGGATCCAGAAATGATCTAATTAATATAGTACAAGTACCTGATACATTCCCACACTCATTTAAGATAAGAGTAGGTGTCACACTTGTCTTCTAACCTGCTTAATTTGATTTGGGAACCTGTGATTCAGAAGACAGAGCAGTCAGGAAACACAAAATTTAACATTGTCAGAACTACTGACATTTTCCGACGGACAAAATAATTATATAGGCAGAATCTAAAGCATAGTTTAGTTGCAACTGCAACAAAACTCTGATGACAGAACTTAAAAAAATCTAAGATTTATTAGAAATACATAAGAATTTACATCACGAATTCTTATTTATATTGTTAACAGTATAAGTAATATTCCTAAGAATAGGCCAATAAGTAGATATTCAGGAAATTTTTCTAATCATTGCACAACTCTGCCTAGTCAACAGACAAGCTCTGTGATTCAGCATAGTCATTCATCTCTTGGGATGGCATTACTAGCCATTGTTTCTCTCAGAAATTGAAAAGTGAGCTTGTCACTCTACCAAAATAAGAAGTAAGTGTTTATTAATACATCAGATCTTTCCCTTATTTACTCCTCTCCTACATGCAAAATCATGCTAGGTCCCTTTTACAGACCTACTCTCTCACCCTCTGCCACATGCCCATTAAGGCGCTCTTCCCGATCCCACGTAGAACAGTGTTAAAAGATTTCGACATCTCCCTTGAACTTAGACACTATGAGGAGACGAAGTTTTTCAGAGTGGATGTGAGATCTGGAAAGTTGTCAGCTCCCTGCACCAGATACTCTGTCCATGAGACCACGTGAATGTGAAGACACAAAGCAGGTGGAAACTAAGCTTATGTAAATATTTCTCCTATTCTTGGCCTAGTCTAACTAACTTCAACTTTTCCTACCCTCATTTTCAGAGCATCTGAAATGAACATGTCCCAAGGCTGCCCACAATTACAGGTCCAAGGTGGCCACTTTCTAAACACTGACTTGAGATCCTGAGGGCAGGAATGTGAAACAGTCTTGTCTCAAATGAGCTGTTCTTCAGGAAATAAGGCTTAACAACTGGGATAAAAATGTGAAGGAAGTTCTATCGAAGAGGAGCAAGTTGAAGGAAAATTTCCTTAGTGTGATTAAACAAATTGCACTCACAGTGCTAACGTACACAGGAAGGCAAAAAGAAAAAAGAAAACGAACTAGTAGGGACAGATCTGAATGCAAAAAAAAAAAAAAAAAAAAAAAAAAAAAAAAAAAAAAAAAAAAAAAAAAAAAAAAAAAAAAAAAAAAAAAAAAAAAAAAAAAAAAAAAAAAAAAAAAAAAAAAAAAAAAAAAAAAAAAAAAAAAAAAAGGCAAAAACCCAGAAATTCCCCAAGAGACATATAATGAGTAGAGTTACATCACCCTTAAGAGTATTACAAAAAATATTTTTAAACCAACATCATAAGGTAGGATTCATATTTCTAAAGTGAATGGCACAAACAAAAGAAACAAAATAATTGATTTATCTTTCAGATAGGCTGACCAGGTAACTTCATAATCACCAACAATGAGGTGAAAGACAGGATCTGCAGGTCGAAAGCAGAGGCTGAACAGGGGGTTGGGATGAAAAGACAATGCACTGGTTCCTCACGCATTCTCTGGATGCCAGCGGACACAGAGGCTCACAAAGGTAGCAGATATCAAGTAATGTGACAATATATCAGAGGAGAGAATGGGAAGGTACAAGAAATGAAGAGATCTTCAAAAATAATGACACCTCAATGTGTGTGACAGGTAAGCAAAGTGGAACTTAGACATAACTTGCAGCCCACAGACTCAGGATGAGCAGGGGTTCAGATCCCTGCCCAAGTTGTCCTCACACACTCTCCTCTGCCTTGCAAACATGGTAAGGCCTAAGAAAAAGACAAACAGATGAGTCGGGCAGAGCTCCACCCTCCGGGAGAAGAGCAAGACATGTGGTAAGGGAAGGTGACATGCTGTAGGGCAAGAGGCACCTGGGAGAAATCCAGAGATGAGCACGTCTTTCTATTCTAGAGCTTCCGTCTGGAAGATTCATCAGCAAACCACATGAAGTACTGGCCTCTAACAGAGCTGCCCATCCAATTATAAGCTGGGAACAGCATCCATAGATTGATGTCCTCATCTCAAAGCAGAAAAGCCTCACATAAACAGAAGAACAGCTCCTGTCTTGCTGTTAAGACTGAACTCTGTCATCTGCTCTGGGCAGTGTCCACGTGAGCCCACCACTCCTGGTGGGCTGGGTAACTGTTTACTGGACTCTACTCCTGACTGCTCCTTCAAGAAAGAATTCAGTCACTGTGTCAAAATCCAAATTGGTTTGTAGATCAGTCCCCATTAGAGTAAGACTTCCTTGAACAGACAGGGGACAGTCCCTACGTCTCCCTCATCATTATATCCTTACCACCATTAGGATGAATGGTAACATAAAGCAGAATGGGCAGAAGACACAGAGAAATGACTGAGAGGTCAAGGAAAGAGGGGGGAGAAGAGACTAAAGACAAGTAGTTACAAAGACAAGGGCTTGCAAAGTTAGGGGTAGAGGCCTAATATTTTAAAGAACGACTCTTATTTTTTTTTTAAAAAAAAGCTTTCAATCTATTCTTATTTGAGCTTCATAGACCCAGGAGTTTATTCCATTCTTTATAAATGCAATGAGGAAGAGGTCTGTGATGTCATATTTCAAAATTCCAAAATTCAGGGACCATCCAAATGCAACTAAGTATGGGTAGGTATATGCATATAACTGGTTACACACGAAGTGCTAAGTACTTTTTGGCGTAAGGGTGACCCCAGCTTCCAACTGTGCATTAGACTCTGGATGTAACTTCAAGGACATGACGCTTGTTGCTCCAGAAGCTAGGGTCTAAGGTGCATCATTTCTCACACAGTTCTTGAGTATGAATTACAGTGCAATTATAAGATATGTCAATTTGGTTTAAGTGGGTCAGTGTGGTTATATTTAGCCCTTTAGAAGCTGACACCAAGTCCTTTCTGTAATATAAGATTAAGGTTAATTTATCAGATCCTCTGCTCTTGAATATTTTTCCAGGTCAGATAACTAAAGGAATGGGAAATGATCCCATTAAAATGAGAGGTAAGAGGTGTCATCAAAGTACCATACCAGGACATGCACAGACAGCAGAAGCCACGTGCAACTGGAACAATCAGACTTTTATTCATTGCTATGGCTGGTTTAAAGTGTCACGTATCAGGCTAACGTCAGGGAGGACATGAAATTTTGAGCCCAGGAGTTTTCAAATAAGCTTCAGTACCTAAATCTATTAAGTTGTATAGTTTTGTATACCAACAAAAAATTTTAAAGAAATTTTAATTCACAGAGAAATAAAACCAATGCCAACCATGAAAAATGTTCACTCTGACTAGTTACCATAGAAATGCAATTAAAATATCAATCAGATATCATTTTTTACCTAACTGGCAAAGATTTTAAAATGATAATAATATTGGTGAAGGCATGCAAAGTATTTTCTACCATCTGTCTAAAAAATAATTTGGAGATACATACACACAGATACATACCTATATATATATATATATATATATATATATATGTCTCTCTATATATAGAGATATATATACACACACACACATAAGTGTATATAAATGGCATTTATGTACAATACACATATTCTCATACACATCTGATCTTTAATTTTACACCTTAGAATTAAAACGAAGAATATAATCAAATATGTACATAAACATTTATGGATGTATGTTAACAACTGTTCATAACTGCATAATACTGGAGAGAAATAACCAAGATACAAACAAAAACAGTTGTTCATAAAGTATATATCAACCATAAAAAAATTCAGAAAATTAATAAAGACCCTTATGATAGACTGAATAAATAACACCAAAGGTATCCAGGCACTAATCTCCATAAGTTATTTATATGGTAAGAAGAATTGTACAGATGTGATTAAGTTAAAAATCCTGAGATTAGAAGATTATCAAAGGCCAGCCATGTGGGCCTTAAAAGTCATCACCAGAAATTGTACAAAAGTGTGACAGAAAGAGATTTGAAGAAAGTGACAATATCCTCTTAGAGAAAGAGGTTGTGCTGCTGGTTTGGAAGATGGAGACAGTGGTGGCCAAGGGCAGAGGAATGCAAAGAATGCAGCTCTCACGGCTGGACAGGCCAGAGAGCAGATTCTATCTTAGTGCTACAGGAAGGAGCTCTGGATTGCTGACACCTTGATGTCAGCTCGGAGGAACAGACCTCAGACTCTGACCTCTAAAACTGTGAGAGAGTTTTGTTGTTTTACGTCACTTACCTGTCACTTAGAGCGGCCACAGGAAACTGAAATAATAATGTTTTCCAAAAATAGATAACAGACAGATGATGCTCTTCAAATGAAATAAAATTAGACTCTTCTGACATATACTGTTTTATGTGTTTGTTGCATATATGATTATATATGAATAAAAATGAAAACATGTTGGTGAATATCCATGTGAGATTATGACTAATTTAAGTCTTCATACTTTTTACAATTTTTTGAGTATAAATTATTTCTAACACAGCCATTTCAATTGCCCACACTTCAAATTTTACTCACCTAGACTGTGAGAAGTCAAAGGAGACTAAAGATTCTTGGGTCAACCATAAAAATCTCCTTTGAATCAATGTATTGTTACACATGGTAAGGAAGAGAACCAGACCATAGAGATGAAACACTTACACAGACCATTTTCCATTCAATAAGAGCTATAAAAACAGATAATATACCCAATATAATGGTAGGTAACGGATAAATATTTATGAATGTAAAAAGGCCACTCTATCAGTGGCCTTTAGGAAATTAAGTACATACAGAATTATGAATAATGCTAGCACCTCATGGATGAAAGGGGCGAACAAGGCCAGAAAACATGTACACAGCAGACACAGAACAGTACAGAGAACAACAAATCTTTTTTTTAAAAATGGTAGAAAAATACAGTAGCTTAAAAAATGGAAAAACAGAAGAACAGCAAACCAGGTAAATTTAACTAAAATGATAAAAGAACAACAGATCTCATGTTTTCTTCCTTTGTCCACCCCTGGTAATGATTTGAATCTTTCCTTATTCATGTCATAAGAAACAAAGAGTTGGACTCTTCTCTCAACTCACTGATTCAGGAGTAAGAGGTGTGAAACTCAGGAATCGAAAGCCTATCAAAATGGGTCTTGCTCTGTGAACCAGCTGCTCGTGAACTGACTATGTAACAGCCTAGGCTGGTCTCAAACTCACAGCCATCCTCCACCTCAGCCTCCCAAGTGCTAGGACTACAACAGGTGTGCACCACTGTGCCCAGCTTACCTGGGGCTGGGGAATCAAACCCAGAGACTCAGCTTGCAAAGCAAGCACTCTAACCACTGTGCTATTCCTCCAGCCCTCCACATGATTCTTATGCACAACATAGTTTGAGAGGTACTCACAGAAAAATTAAAATCTCTTTATGGATTGAGTTACGATGCAGCCCTTTGTTACATCACCTGCTTCACTCCTTGACATGTACCCCTCGTGGCTTATGCTCCTATAATGGTAAAATACGTGCTTGTCAGAAATAGTGAATTACTTAAAGCTCTGCAGACACAGTAAGCCCTGCCTCATTGCCTGTGCACATCCTGTTCCCTGTTCCTAGAACTTCCACCTCCTCTGCTTGGAAAACTTCTGTTCATCATTCAAGTGCGAGCTGGAAGGTCACCTCTCCAGCAAACTTTGCCTGACTTTCTCCTGCACGTGTAAGCCCCCTGCTCCAGGTCCCCAGTGAATTTTATACATTGCAGAGCTCTTACATATAGCAACCACTCTACACTAGAGTACCCTGATTTTATATGTTCAGTTCCCCACAAGGCTTCAAAGCTCTCCAAGTAAGTACAAGGACAGATGCTACTCTCATCTGTGTTTGCTTCAGAGTACAAAGTAGATACTCACACGAATGAAAGTAAACACATTATTTTCTACCTACAGTTATTTTAAAAATGTGTTAAATTTTCTATTTCCCTAGCAGTGTATACACGACTCCTTAAGAGAATGCTTCCAAAATCATGCTCCTTTTTGCCAACTGATCGTTTTTTAAAGCATGTCATTATTAACAATCTTCACAGTGAGTGATAAAAATAATAATAATAATTTAAGTCTATGATATTTAAGAAGATATGGTTTACTAAAAATGGAACCAAACAACTACTAATGCAGCTGCTGACGTTACTTCCAAGAAAGTATGGCTGGAATAAAGCATCATTTTTGTCGCCTTGAAAGGATAGATAAAAACAAGAGCTCAGGCAGGGTGTCTTTTTTTTTTTTTCAAGGCTAGAAACTCAATCTTGCTGGGAACTCGACGGACACTGAAAATCCACCACAGAGAACAGGTGAGAGTTGAGAGTGCCACCTCCGGAGGACTCAAGCTGGCCTACAGACTACTGGCTGCCGATTCATGGCCTGGGCCTCGTGGCTCAGACACTTCATCTTCTAGGGTAAAATCCTTCATCCCATCTAGGAGGAATGGTGAGGAGGAGCAGACATCGACCAGCTGCTCTGCACCACATGTGACATCCAGCTGCCTCTGCCCATCTCCTCTCTTAGCACACTTCTTCACGTTTCACAAATGTCCATTTCTACACCTCGCATTCCACAGTCAAGCACTCTGGTATGAAGTATTAGCTTATTAATGTTTAGTTAATTACACTGAAGATGTGACCATCCAACTGGATTTTAGAAAGATGTGGAAGTTTTAGTGAAAAGCATATGACAGGGTGATGGGGAAAATGCGCCCACCACTGCAGAAGCTTGAGCCTGGCAGATGAGGCTGCCAGTCAGGATCTGGAGATGGGATTCCCAGAGAGCGGCTGTCACTGTGCCGCCTCCGCACTGCCTCACTGCTGTACAACAGAACACTGGAAGGACCACGGATTTTTCATACAGACACGGCTGGCTCTTGTCTTCCTCTAGGCATCAAGGAAGGTGACCTGTTGGCTAATCATGCAGCCTCCAAAAACGATGATAATTAAGATTCTATAACAACCTGCTGATCTAATCCCCCAAAATAACAGAAAAGGCACGGCTGTGTTTGACCACAATCATTTATGCACATAGGAGAAGACGTGCAGGACTCATGGAAAACTAGAGTAGTTCATCCTAAGTGAATTTTTAGATTATTTAAAAATATGCGTTGCTTAATATAATGGTTTGGGTCTGGAATGTACCCCAGAAGCTTCACATATTTGAATGTTGTGAAATGACCATGTACTACAGAGAGGTGTGGTCTGGCTGGAGGCAGTCACTCTGGCTTGACCCAGAAGAGGCGGATTACTGGCACAGGACCTGGACAGATAGATCCAGCCCTCTTCTCACTTCGCTTCTGCCATGCCATGAAGAGCTCCCCAGCTGTGCCACCGCCACGAGTTTCCACCACGGCCGGCCACCTATGTGTGGACTGTGACCTTCTGACACCGTAAGCTAAAATAAATCTTTCTTCCCTTAAATTGTGGATGTTGGATATTCTGTCCCAGCAATGAGAAAGTAACTAAGACATACAATACATAAAAATCCACTGTATTTTAATAGTCATTCCCTGGTCTTTAGTAACCTGCTCCTTAATTATAACAATTTACTTTACTGCCAATCCATCTTCCCTGAAGCAACTCCAACTACTTTTAAATAATGTTTTTTTTAAATAATGTTTTTAATAATGCTTAATGTAAAATATACAGGAAATGTGGTAGGGTCCAAGCTGTCTTCAGTTGAGGTCTCCAGGAGAGACAATCTTCAATTGTTCAGGAATGCTAAATTGTAAGTTGCCAGAAGCTAAGAGATAATCATCAGTTAACACCTTGAGTGGTACTAGGTACTAGTTCTGAAGTCCTTTCTCTTTCCTCGCTAATAATTACCTCTTAGATAGAAGGCATAGCTCACTGGTTACAGCACTTACTTAATATGTGGCAAAGCCTTGGGTTTGATCTCCCAGGACCCAAATCAGCTGGGTGGGGTGACACATGCCTATAATCTCAGCACTAGGGATGCAGAGGCAGGAACTGAGGCCCCCTGTGTTACACAGTAAGTTCAGGACCAGCCTGAGCTACAGAGTAAGGACAAAAAAATCAAGTAAGTATCTCTTCTGTTTACCTACTGATACCCTATAAGTGCCTGGTACTATAGTACTGATGACACCGCTGCAAAATCCTGGCTCATAATGATCCACCCTGTAATTCTGTCCCAGAAAAGAGGTACGAAATACTTCAATGAACTTCCAGATACAGTTCTGTAGCAGTCTATTTTCTGCTCTATAACAAAATAGCTGAGCCTGGATTCTTAATAAAGAAAAGCAGTCTATTTAGGTTACATTTCTGGAAGCTGAAGAGCATGGCACCAGCTTCTGCTCAGCTCAAATGAGGGCCATCCCTGGACATCACAAAACAGCTGACGGGAGATATCACATGGCAAGACAGAAAGTAAGACCAGGTCAGGAGCCAGAACTGCTCTCTTTACACCAACCCACTCTCACCGGAACTATCCAATGTTGCATGGGAACCACGCTAGTCCCCTCCAAGGGCAGCACCTCCAACAACCTAGCTGCCTCCCAGCCCTAATGGATCTGCCACTACACTGAAGACCAAGCTTCAATACATGGATCTTTGGGAACAAATCCAAACCACATCCAAACTGGAGCAAGTAGCTGAGACTTAAGGTGTTGATTGTTACTTTCAGCTTTATTGGAAAGTGAAACCGACTGCATGTAACAGAAAACTCTGGCCCTGTCCCCCAGACAGCCTGTTGAAGATGTGCTTAGACAGGCAGGGGAAATCCTAGGTGGGTCTCCTACTTACCTGTCAACGTGTGACCAGTGACACCCATTAGTTTTAGGAAGCACATCTCCAAACACACAATTTTTGAGGAGAAAAGAAGTTTATACGGTATGTCTTCAATAAATTATTGATATTTTTCATATGATACTTTCCAAGGGAAGCACACCAAAAAACAAGTAGGAAACAATGAACATGTGAACAGACCAGAGAATACAACCCACTTTTGTTTTTGTCTTAACCCACACAGTGTCAGAAGAAGATCTAGATCAGGGGAGCCCCACCAGTTTTTCCCTTGTTTTTTGAGTGAAGAGGACATGTCTTGGGCAGTTATAAAATATGTAATATAATTAAGATATGTATATATGTATATGCCATATATACGATATGTAATATAGTCAAGATATGTATATATGTACATGCGTATATACATGCATATGCCATATATATGT
Source organism: Ctenodactylus gundi (assembly GCA_004027205.1). NCBI lineage: Eukaryota > Metazoa > Chordata > Mammalia > Rodentia > Ctenodactylidae > Ctenodactylus > Ctenodactylus gundi. The sequence goes on along the minus strand of PVKB01006066.1, from coordinate 11,083 downwards.
ACTAAAACTTCCTCTAAATTTTTTCATTATAACATTTTAAAAAATCAAAGGTAAAGAACAAACAACAAAACAAACCCTAAACCACTAGCCACACAGTGGACATGACTGGTAGTCTCTAGCGCTGGCAGTCTCAGCAGCATCCCTTCTCTCAGCCCATGGATCCCTGGAGGCAGGTTAGGACACAATAACTTCTTTGGGAGAGGAAACAATTAAAGGTCCTTTATTTCAGAATCATTATGTTTTAGGAAGCTTTCACTGAAACAGTTCTGAATCTTGCTTAGTTCCCCCCTCCCCCAAAGAATCAGCACTTCAGGAGGAAATAACTAAATTTATAGCATGCTATTGTCCAAGAAACTGTCTGGTAAATAAAACGACAATATATTTTTTGCCACTAAAATCACATCTAATCCACCTGTCAGATTCCAAGAAATACTAAATTGATTCATGCCTAGAAGTTTACAAGTTTGGTTAACTTAATAAAAAAAAATTCATAGAAAAACATGGACAGATGAACTTACCATGAAGAGAGAGATAAAGCAGATCGTTCATATGGCTCTTGAAATTCAGATATGAAACTGACTTCACAGATACAATATATTTTAATTGAGGTCTATTATTGTTTTCAAATCAAAGCTAGCAGTGTTTTCAAGCCATATGATTTTTAAAAGGAAGTCCATTTTTAAATTTCTTTGATCCAAAGGAATAAGTAATTCACAAGTAGTACAATTCCATGGGTAATCCATAAAGTGCACTTTATGAAATCATTCTAACTTCTTGCCACGCTGACTCTCCCATGGGACTGTCCACAGTCAGCGAACTCGAGCCCTGACTTCCCTGCTTCTGTGGCTTGGGGAAGTGTGAGGGGACCGGCTGAGAGCTCAGGAGGAAAGCCAGAAAATGCTACAACAGCAAACTCCACCAACTCCAAGCATATGTGGCCTGTCAGTATTCTTGTATTGACTACAGATGGAATAAAATTTTAAAGAAAAATAAGATATTGAATAAAATATTTAAAATACAGCTCTGCGGCAGATAATCTAGAAATTCCTTTTAATTTAAAAAGAACTATCCTATTCATTTATTTTAAAAATGTTTTCTTCTTCTTTGGTTGAAAAAAAACATTGATGTAATGTGACTATGTTTTATTTTTTTTTTCCACCCTTGAAAGCTCCTTCAAAAGTTTATTTAAAGCCAGGCCTCATGTTGCAGGCCTGTAATCCTAGCACTTTGGGAGCCCTAGGCAGGAGGATTACAAGTTCAAGCCCAGCGTGGGCAACCTAGCAACTTAGTGAGACCCTATCTCAAAATGGCCAGGGTCTGGGAATGCAGCTTAGTGTGAAGGCCCTGGGTTTGTTTCTAAATACCACAACAGAAAGAAAGAAAGAATGAAAGAAAGGATAGAGAGAGAAAGAGAGAGAGAGAGAGAGGTGTAACTGAGAGCTAGGCAAATAGCAAAGTAGAAGAGGTGCCACACTTCCAAGGTCTAGATAAGACCCCAGCACCACACACACACACACACACAAACACACACACACACGCACACACGCACGCACACACACACACACACACACACACACACACACACACACTTGCAAACACAGAGGGTTTATCTGAAAATATATTTATTTCTACAGGAGCTGGTTTCGAAATGTTAGCAAAAAACCAAAACCCTCCCTAGATTATATCTGCTTTCTGAAATGGCTCCGACCTCATGTGCACCTGCTCTGTTGCCATGCCCCGTCCCCAGATACCGCCGGCTCTACCCAACTTGTTCATGTAAATTCTCCACAGCCACACGCTTCCGTGAGACCCTGATCAAGGACAACAGCTCCCCGGCGCTTCCACTTTCTTCCTACTTTTGAAGCTGTGACAAGAAGTGACTTCATAAAAGGGAAATAAGGAATCCCAGGCAAACTGTGAGCCAGAAGGTGTGGGGAGAGGCAGGCACAGTGTGAAAGTGCCTCTGAGACTCAAAAGCACACACAGAACACGCAGGACTGTTTAAAAACATCAAGCACTCTCACCATCTGACGTACTGCCAGGTACGTATATTACAGAATACCAACATTCCACATCATTTTTCTGCATAACACATTGTAAGCATTTTATATTTCATAGCATTATCTCAGAAATCCTCACGTACACTCTTTTATTTCATGAAATGCAAAGATCTAACAAGATATTGTTTGCAAATATACCATTTTTGTGAATGTTAGTATCTCTTCATGCTTGAGAAACTGGGTGAGTGGAGAGGCAGTATCAGACATCATGAAGAATATGTACTACTGAGCCACTGCCTGGGTCTACCGTAGCAGCAAGGGGACCCTCAGTTTAGTGACCTTGGTAGCTTACTTAAACTTAAAGTGAGAATAACACTGCATGCCCCACAGGACTACTGCTAGGATTATGTTAATATATTTAACGTGATATTCTAGAAGTGGTAGCCATATTGTTAGTATTTCATATCTAATGGATAAAATACTCTGGAAGAATCACTTTCCCCAGCAAATGCTCACCCACTGGGAATTGTCTTGAAAGAACTGGATGGACACTGAATTTCAGACACACATCGCTGAACACTAACCTCCAGAACAGCATCTTTAATTACACCTTTTTCTTTCCAGAGATTCTTCTCCAGGAGGGAAGCAGGGATAAGCTTAATCTTTCTGGGTTAAGGGTCAATGAGTAGACACAAGGTCAGGCACATTAAGAACCTCTTCTTTTCCCAGAATAAATACCAGAGTCACTTCTCTCTAGTGGCTGATATACAGAATTAGAGCTCGCCCAACCATGAGTCTTCAAAAATTCTTTGTAATGGAAATAATTTTGAGGATGCTAAATTTAGGTGAAAAGTCAATTTTAAGCCAGTTGAAACCAAGGCACTGAATAACAACCAGTGAGTTTTTGAAAAATAAAACTATATTAAAATTTCCAGTGTCATAAATTATTAACCTTAGCATTACAAAAAGAACAACCATAATTAAATGTAACCTCACTCTAAGTATTTAATACTTACAGTGTCCTCTAAGTATAGTCAGTGTAATCCACATGATAAATAGCTTCTCTGTTTCCCTAAGTTTTTTAATGGATGGGGCTCATTAGTTTACATAATCATCCCTAAAACTAGGACAGCGGTCCCACTGTCTCTTTGCAGTAAAATATTAATCCTACCAAACTAAATATTTGACACGATCTGTTGGGCTTGGAGTTTTTTCCTTAAACCATTAACTTCTCAGAGGCATGGGTTGGCAAAAGAGAAAGGATAAAAAAGGCTACAATATCACTCACACTTGTCACTACAGTTTTATTACACAAGAAATATTATTATAAAAGGAACTGGATTATTTTTAAGTGTCTAAAAATCATTTAGAATGTCAGCCATTTAGGCCACATAAGACAAAGAAACACTGAACTCTTCTGAAAGGTTATGCTTTTAAAACCACATTGCACACTGTATACATTGCATGCCAGAGACTGATGAAGGAAGATTATACTAAATAAACTATAAAAGTATGACTCATATTTTAGTTATAAAATCACTTCAAAAGTCAAAAAAGAAGCTACTTTGAAGGCACAGATGATCTTCCTAGAAAGGGCTCTACTGTTTCACCAATGTAACCTTTACACACACACACACACACACACACACACACACACACACACACACGTGTGCATGCGCACGCGCGTATTTGACTAAAAAAAGGACTTCTGAACTGAAATATACTTTTTAGTGGGTATATTTTAGGCTAGTCTCAAAAACTCAAAAAACAACAAATGCTGGTAAGGTGATAAAGAAAGAGGAAGCCTTCTTCATTGTTGGTGGGACTGTGAACTGATACAACCGCTTATAGAGAGCGGTACAGAGATGACTCAAAACCTGAAAATAGATACTGTACTTAACTCTGCCATACCTCTTCTGGATATCTCTCCAGAAGATTTAAAGTTACCACGTAACATAAATACATGCATACCCATGTTCACAGCAGTAAAATTCATAATAACTAAATGGTGGAAGCTGCTCATATGTTTATCAACAGATCAACAGATAAAATCTATATATACGTAAGTAGAGATATGCATGTACACAAACAATGGAGAACTACTGTGCCATAAAAAAGATAAATTTGAGTCATCTGTAGTAAAATGGATATTCCCTGAAATCATTATGCTTAGCAAAATTAATCAGACACAGAAACTCAAATATCACAGGGTTTCTCTAATATGAGAAACCCAAAGGATAATTAACTGAAAGAGTCAAATAAAAGTAATAGTAGAGAACAGGGAAATAGATTGTGGAGAAGAAGAAGGGTGTGGGGGACAAAAGGAACTAAAAGCGATGAGGATGTGATGTGTATCTCAAAATTCAAGTTAAATGTAACCACTGTGCACTGAAAAATGCATATTACTTTTTAAAAACTTCCAGGAAAAATAAGGAGTATATTTTATTCTTTCATGCTTTAAACACACAGGCATCAAGGAGTATTTGTTTGTACGTATGTAAGGCCCTAAGGAACCCAATAAACCTACATAATTTCATTCTTGTTTAAGTACTGGGAAGCAGCTAAGAGCTGTGTGTGTCTACGTGTATGTAGATATTTTTGTGAAACAAAATACACTGAATATTGGAAGAGGAAAGAGTATAAGTTTTGTACATAATAAGTTTTATATATAATCTGACATGGTGGCAATTCACATTATGTGTGACAATCTCATAGCATTTAGGAACATGGCTAGAAATAAACAGCAATAAAAGGTAATTAATATACACATTTCCAAGTTTTCTATAATAAAGATTGATTACTTGCCTGTCTAAAAACCCACATACGGGATGGAAGAATGGCTCAGTGGCTAAAGTGCTTGGCAAGTGCTAAGTATCTGAGTTCAATTCCCTAGCACCACATAAACTGGGCATGGTGGGGCATGCCTGTAATCCCAGCACTCCTATTAAGGCTGAAGCAGGAGGATTACTGTGCATCCAAGGCCAGCAAGGGCTCCACAGTGAGTTCATGCCAGCTTGGGCTACAGACCGAGACCCTGTGTCAAAACAAAAACAAAAACACAACGAAACACCACAGACCTCTATTACCCACAGAAATCAAGTCCCAAGCTGGTCTTGCTCACTCCTCCTTGTCCTCCTCTGTCCCATCAGGAGCCCCAGACTCCCCCTAGGCCGTGGTCACAACTTGCACTCACACCTGTCCCCACTGTGCCCTCTGCCCAGCACTTCCCTTGCTAGAGCCTCATCCCTTCCTGATGAACCAATTTTCATCCCTCCACATCCTGTGGAAAACTGAATCAGACAGAATTAATCCTCTCTCTCCTGGCCAGTTATTATATTAGAGCTAACTGCTTTCCTGTCTGTCTTCCCTGAGGGAAGGTCATGGGCAGCCCAGCGTCTTCTGTGGGGTCATTATCAACAATCAATACATGCTGGGAGATGAGTGGGTGGCTCTACAGTGTGTGTACAGGCAACTCTAAGTCTTTTTCAGAAGTAGGTGGGATGCAAGAAAAAAAAACAGAGCTAAGGTTTGCTGTGCTGTTGTGTTACTTACTGGAGTCTTGACTATCATGTTGAATACACTGTCAATTTTTTCCCTAAGGCAATGACACAGGAAAAGTGGGCAAACATAAGAAAATCAATTTCACCTCTGTTTTTATCACTTCCATCCCTTATTCTACCTACTTAAATCTTCTTCCTCCAAGGTGTGTCTCCTATTTAACGTACTCCAGAGGCCTTTTTCAACTACACAACACACAGAGGCAGGGTACAAGTTGAAGGAAGAGAAAGTCTAATACAAATCATTCCAGGTCTACTGCTCACAGAGGCTGCCACTAAAGGTAAACCTGATTTGGCAACAGGGAAGGGAAAGGTAACTAAAAGGATAATGTGGAGGTATTGTTCAATGACCAAGGGCCTCATCTGCCGGGGAGGAAAATCTAGGGCACTTTTCAGCTGCTGGTCTCAGGAGAGCCACTGTTCTTCTGAGAGAAGCCTTTCTTGCAGTGCGGCCACCTGCGGCCTGCCCTCAACTCTTCTATGTACAGGGTGACACAGCCTTTTTGTGTCACTGCGCTCAGGGAATCACCCTCCTGCTGGAAACTCTCTTCATTTGCTTCTGTGAAGCTGGTCAGCCTACTCCTGCTAATACCTCCTCTGGTTTCTCAATGACATTTAAATGTGCCGAGCGTCAGGAATCTGCTTTTCCTAGATGACTTCATCCAATCCCTGATTCTGTAAAACCATCTGCTTGCTCTCCAGTCTCAACTTTATTTCTTCAGATCCAACCTCCCTTTTTTTTGAGGGGAAGCAAATTAAATCTTGACCATACTCGCATCTCAAATTGACCATGAACAAAAGTGCTCTGCTTTCCTTCTGCCAGCCTGTTCCCCCCAAGTCTCCCCACCTCTCTAGCAGAACTACCATCCTCACCTACCCCAGCAGACAGCAGAGGAGCCAGCCTTCATTTCCTTTCCTCCTCAACACCCTCCTCCAACGCGGGCCCTGGCAAGTCCTAGAACACAGCCTGAAGCCAACTCCATCCATACATCTCACTCTTCCCCTTCCTCAGTCCCAGCCAGCAGTAACTCTTACCTTGACTACTCACTGGGCTCATATCTCCTCTAAACAGTGAGCATACGAACCCAAAAAGGCAAGTCGGATCATGCTATTCCCCCATGAAAGAATCTCAAGTGCTTCCTTTTACACTTAAAGGAAAGTACACCTGCTCACCATGACCTACCACCTGGCCCTGCCTGTGTGCTCAGCTAAATCACACGCCCTCCCTGTGCATATGTAACCCTGCTTTTGGCTGCTTTGGCCCCACGTGGCTCTCTGTTTAGACTATTCTCACAATAATTTTACGTGGCTATCACCTGGTCATTCTGCTCTAGTTGATAAACCATTCTCTTTCAGAGGAAGAAGTTACCCAACCCAACCAGCAGTGTTTTCCTAGTTTTCTTATGGTACATCCTAGTTTCCTAGCCCCTCCAACCTCTAGGATATAAACTTCCTAAGGAGACACCTTCTCTATCCTGTGTGCTGCTACATTCCCAAAGCCTAGAATACAGAATGGCTAGTAACAGATGCCCAAAAATCACTTTGCGAAGTAAAGGTCATATGAATGAAACTCAAGCTCACTGCCTCAGTTCTCCATGTCAGCTCTAAAGACTTTCACCTAAAAGATCATGAGGTGCATTGTCCCGACCCTTTCTCTGTCCTCCCTCCATTTATATTTAATGATACTTTGCACTGTGACTTCCATTACTTTATGTCACAGGTTGCATCTTGGTACTTCCTCAGGGTTGCCATTTCTAATAAGGTTTGGTAGCAGGCATGTCAGCATTCCATGAAGAAATAATCAAATTACAATATAAAGAAATTACCTCAAGCCGTATCCATCTTTGCTATCAGCTTGATGGAGGATACTTAGCTACTGGTTCTTTTTTCTGTGTCTTACTTCCCCGATATAAAGAAAACTGGGGCCCAGAAACACTATTTACATAGCCCTAAGTCTTTAAAGCAAAAGATGAACTCAGTTTGTCTTGCAAAAACAGTTAATTAAAAGACCTCAGACAAGGGTCAAGGTATATTGAAATGAATAGGCTTTTATTCCCCTCTAAACAAGCATTCCAAGTCCCAGCTTTGGCCAACATCATAAGAAGGAGAAGATCTAGCAGGACACATTCAGATTCCTGAAACAAGCTAACTCATGGACTCTACTACAGTGAGGAAAAAGGACCTCAAAGATGAGTGACGTCACAGAGTGCCTCCAAAGCTAAATTTACGCATCGGTGTTACCAGGAATCTCACTCACAAATGTAGCATGAAAGAGAAAGCAACCATCAGTGGTATTCCCAATCCTCCCAGTGTGGAAGCTAGCAAAGATATGAAGTTCATAGGACAAGCTCACTGGCAGAAAAGGGCTGAACTTTAGACTGCATGCCAACCCCAAGCAACGAAGTCACAATACACATCAATGAACTCTCTAAATGCCGCTGGCAAATGCTATGCGCTAAATAAAATGTGTGACTCTCTGATGAATGGAATAGCATCCCTTGATACATATTTCAGTGCACTTTAGACTGACATTAAAACTAAATCTAACTAGGCAGTGAAGCCTGTGCAGCTGGGCAACTTAATCACCAGTAAAAGGGCACACTGCTCTCATAGTGTTTTTGGGATGGCAACCTTCTTTGAACAAATTGCAGACAGTCACTTTAATGAGGGAGAAAATATGAGTTGGCATAACTGGAGTCAAATCAGTTCCTACAGGAGGAAAAGTGCATTAGCTGACGTGCTGATATCTGCAGCCAAAATATCAGCCAGAGAAAGAGCAAAAGGCTGTCAAAGTAAGATGCAATTACTAAGCCAAGATGGCCCAGGGGTTGGCCCGTGCCGCAATACAACATTTTCAAGGGGAGCATGACTTTTGTTTTTAATGTCAGCTCTGTAAGTGATTGTTATTGATGTCATTTTTTTAAGGACATACCAGTTCTCCCTGACTACCTACAAGCCTCAGGCATATACATCTTGATAAATAATATAAATTTCCTGTCATCCTTAAATACTCTTTTATGACTACTTAATACAGGTAACTATTTCCAGACACACTGAGATCATTTGAGAACATCTCTAAGCAACCATCCACACTAGTGAGGAACTTGATCAAATCCTTAACAGAAACAACTTCAGTCTGCAGACAGCAAGAAAAATGGAGACACTAGAGGCAAGCAATCCTTTGCACACAGTGATACGCCGGGTGGCTGATGGTAAAACAAGCACCATGTTCCATCTACCTGCGGCTGAGAAGGGCAAGGCAATACCTAGGAGGGACCAGATTCCCATCTTGCCACCTTGTAGCTTGTGCGCCTCTTGAAAAGCTGCTTTATCTTTGTACATTTCAATTTTCTCATCTTTAAAATGGAGATGATACCCCAAATAAGTCTACCTATTCTGCCTATCCAGTCAAAGTTGAAGCTTTGAGTCACTTCAGAGCTGTCTCAAACACTATCAACAAACAAATAATGGGATAAAATTCACACACAGTCAGCACAACCTCACCAGGATTTCATGAGGATCAAATTAAGAGCTGGGACATGTGAACAGTTCCCAAACTGGAGGGCACTTCACAGTTACTGAGCCAAACCGACCTTGGCAAGAGACACTGCGTTGCTCGTGCAAGCCCAGGGGTGATGCCACTAAGAATCAAAGTGGGTCAAATAGTCTCTTGAAAATGAAATGGCAAATTTCAATGGGCAGATAATAATAAGGAGGAGGAAGAGGAGGAGGAGAGGAAGAGGAGAGGAGGAGGAGACAAGGAGGAGCAGGAGGAGGAGGAAGAAAAAGTGCTTGGGTTTAGCCTGCCTTCTATGGCCATGAGCCATCAGTTCATGGTAATGGAATGCCTCCTCTCTAAGTTCAGCTAAGCAGGGATGGCTTCTGGAAGCATCTGACGCTTCTGGTCAACATTTGTAAAAACAAATTCAAGACTCTTATCATTACTGGAATTCCTCAGGCTCCTTGCTGGCATCAGAGTGTTATAGGACGTGATTTCTGCTGACATACCTATGACACAGTACTGTGTGATGCTCCTGTTGCCCCAGTTAAATACTGCTGATTGCTTATGTATGTGGTGGTTAGCCACTAAGTCTCCGGTGGAGCCTCAGAACCCTCCTCAACAAAGAGTACCAAGTAGATCTTACAAGGTAGCAGTCACTATTACTAGCAAACACTAGGATAATGAGCAACTGACTTAACAGTGAAATGTCTTTGCAAATCATTAGTTTCTCCTTTGAGCTCATAATTTCCGAAAGAGACAACATCAACATTAAACCATTCTCTTCAGAAAATCAATACATTCAGTTATGCTAGCTATTTGCACATTAGCACACTACGAAGCTTCAAAACAAGCAATTCCACACAAACTCATACTTAGAAGGTGCATGGAAGAGACATCAAGTTCCAACATCTTTCCTTAAAAACTTCTGTGCCTCAATGATTTCCCTCATCCTCACCTGCATATTTCAGACCTCAGTCCAGCACTTTAGTACAGTCTTTGTTCTTTCTTGAAGGAGAAAGAAATGAAAGGAAATGAAGAGGAAGGGAAGGGAAGGGAAGAAAAATGGGAAAAGAAAACAGAAAAAAGGGAAAAGGGAAAGAAACCAGACCAGAAGAGAGAAGATGAGACCTAACCAGCAGACTCCTTTGGAATCTACACCTTGTGTGACTTGTATGTCTTAGAATTTATCAGGTTCTATTCAATATAGTACCTAGACCAGGCAGATTTCTTGTTCACTAAACTAGAATATCTGTACTTTCTAGAACCAGCCAGAGCATTTATCCTAGAATTGTAGGCTACCTGGATCTGAATAAAGGAATGTTGAAAAGAGTGATATTTGAAAAAACAAAATAAAACAAAGAGAAGCATACAAAGTATATATTTCCCTGACATTTTTCTAAGTTCTTCTTCCTTTATTAACTAAATTGCTGCTGAACAGTGATGTTCTTATAAAAAACATGAAGAGGTTACATTCTATACTGAAACACAATGAGGACTCATTTACAGGATTCTTTCACTCTGATGAATTGTTAAACTATTATCTCAGATATTCCTAGTAAGATTCTAAATTAAAAAAAAAAAAGAGCTTCAAAACCCAAAATTTTTTCCTGTACCTAGAAGGATCAATCATGTTTCACTCTTTGCTCTGACTACTAGGGAACTCTTAGTTTAATCCAGACCCCAACTGCGTTTGCAACTTTGTCACACACAAAAAAGTATTGCAAATAAAGTTCAAGACTTGTCTTTTTTCCCATTTTACTGATATGTGTATGTGCAAAATTTAAGGTTTACAATGGAGTTGAGCATTTTGTGCACATATGTATCTTGTCAAGGTGACAAGGGCTTTCCCACTCTCCTTTTGTCCCTCCCCCTACTCACCCCTCCCTCCCTCTTCCCCTATCCTACTCCCCTCTTTCACTTTGTCTTTCGTCTTAAGTTCCATAGGAGTTGTGATCGGGGTCTCTCATACCAGAGAGACCACTCAATGTTTCACCTTCTGCTTCTGACTAACTTCACTAAGCATG